>CAKNWT010315951.1:4450-20580 GCA_932066315.1 Andricus coriarius
AGCGAAATTCCAGAAAAAAATGTAGCACCTTGAAAGAAACTTCGTTCGTGCTTTCCTGGAATTCATACATGTAGAATCAACACAAGGGCATTCTTTGCTCAAGATGTACATCACAAAGCATTTTCGTGCTCTAATAGAAAACCTAAACACTAAGGTTGTACTTATATATTTGAACGAAACACTAATTGCCTTAGAGATGCAAACTCTTGTGCATTATGTGGCAGCCGTTGGAACGTTGGGGCGCACAACTAGTCTTACAAATGCAGTCCTTGCCCTAGGAAGGAAACGAGATCCACCATGGAAAATCAGGTTTGATATGTATGTCAACAAAGTAAGGTACAAATTGGGTCGATTTACTTAATATATAAAAATAAATAGAACCAGAAAGCTGATAAACCATGTTACTAAGATCATATAGCCTCAGTAAAACGAAACATTGACACCAGAGATATTGGATGAGATTATTGACTCTCAAAGGCAGAAACTTGATGTTCTTATAGCTAGACTGCGTCGATACAAGAAAATTATTGCAAAATCGAACCTTTTAGGCAGATAAAAGAAGATTTTGCCATGAACTAGGTGTAAAGAAAAATAACCAGCAAGACACCAAAGTCCCTTAAATGGAAGAGATGACTAACTACAATTCGGCTGCTTAACGAAAAACGAACCAAAGCAATTTGGAAGCTACGTGATTCCAAATAGAGAAATCAAGAGCAAGTTATAACCCTAAAATGGAGCTAACATCACAGATGCAGATGTTTCAGCGGTTTTACAAAGAGCAAATAACTAGAAAGCTCCAGGTTCGGGCATAGTGCACCATTTCTGGTACATGTATCTGACAAGTTTGTATCTTGCGTCGGCAAGGCATGAAGTATAAAGACAATATAGAGGAATGTAAAACGTGCATCTATCCATTCTATTGTGCTTTCGACTACAGGCAACGTGCAGGCGAGCTGCACTGAACATCTTGGACATTTTGGAGTTAGTAGGATGCTGGCAGCAGCTCAGAAAACGGTTTTGGTAAACACCTGTCCTATTGTAAGAAACGTCCTACACCATAAGGAAGTTGGCGACTAAAAGCCTGTTGAGTGGCAGATTGTAGTTTTAAGAAAGCATCCAGAGGCGACTTATGTCACCTTTAGCGTACGCGCCCGCTGTGTAAGGACAACAGTGGTGAAATACAAACTTCAAACCAGACCATGCTTCTAATTTTATACCTACTATAGCATCATCGCAAAATATATAAAACATCGTATTAAATCAATTCATAATATCCTGATCTCATCAGGCACTAGACCTAGCCTGTAACTGATGATGAAAATCATCAGCTACGGAAATGAAAATTGTGGACAATTTTCATGATTTGCAAAAAGTATGGTGGCGCATATAATTGCACTTATAGACGAATGCCTCCATGTCCGTATTTTTTAATTTAATATCATTCTAGAGAATTTAGCACCTGCGTTACTCATCCCCCCCAGATGAATGGTATTATAAGAAAGAAAGAAATGTTTGGCGTTAATGTGGGAAAAATTGTATAACCATTGTAATTTTGTGAGTACGGGGAAAGGCTTGGTGAAATGATAGATGATTAGTAGCATAGTCCAGAAAAAAGGTTCTCTTGGTAAGTTATAACACTTCCACTATTTTCTAAATTCAGGTTCAATGATGAAATTCGGCCCCTTAGAAGGACTTGAACGGATAATTCGAAGTGCTGTCTCGAATATAATTGGGTTGAATATAAATACATGATACAAGTCGATAATAATAATAGATAATTAGAGATTATTTCAATTCGAAATTATTTTTCCAGCATAATATTGCTATGTAATAAATATAAAAAAAAATTTTTAATTTTTTTCTTAAAATTTATACTCTTTTCCTGTTTTAACTTACAAGGAGAGGTGTTTTTCTGGAAGCTGTACCTTATTACTTGACCGGCATTTTTTATAAAACCAAAGAGTTTTACCTTTTCAAACAAAACATTTTTTTGGCCCACTCTAATTTTTAAATATTAACCCAATCTTTTTCCTACACGTTATGTTTTATATATAAAACTTGTTTGTAAAGAAAATAAAAGCTTGTAGTTACCATTTAATTCCCTGATATTTCAAAACTTAAATATTGTAAATTAAAAATAGAAGAAGTATATAAAAATCCCCCTATATATCCATATTCAATTTTGGCTACCAAAATTAATTCTGCTTAAATCTGATTTCAATCAGACTTTTTGAAGACATGCCTGCTCGAATCCCTCCTTTTAATTCAATTCCTATTCAAACCCGAATCAATCCCATATATTGAAGTGGGTTTTCATTTAACTCTAATTCAATCCCAGTTTCTGGTATTACCTTTAGATAAACTCTACATCCGTTATTCATTAGTATTTATTTAATTTCTAATAATAATTATGATTTCAGAGGAAATTCAGATTTTAGATCTTGCTTTATCTCTGGAATTTTTGTCGTTTTTCGTGACTATTATCAACAGATTTCACGTGAATTTGGAAAATTAATGAAGTATTTTATGGTAATTTTTTCGCAGTATTTTATTATTTTAGAGACTTTTTTTATTGAAGCCTAATATAAACATGATTTGAATAGAAACATTTTATGTGTTTGAGTAAATAAAACAAATATAGTATAAGGCTATTAGATTAAAGTGTCTTAGTATCGTTTCTAAAATAATATTTCTCGCTAACAGAACTGAACTGCCACGTAAGTCGAAAAATGAAAAAATGTTAATGCATGATATGTATTACAATTTTTTAAAAGTTAAAAATAAAAATTAAACCAGATGTACCAGGTTTGGACCAATGCTATATCAAAGTTGGGACAGACTAACCACGAATATCGTTGAAAGCGAATCAACGATACTAAGAAAAATATGTATGTTTATAAGCTGCTAAAACCAAGATAGCGTGTAGCTGAATTAAAAATATCGGTAGTCTGAATATAGCGCTAATTCGATAAAAATAATTCTGACACAGTTTTAAAGTTTAAATTTTTTGTTTAAACTTGAAGTAAAATTTACATAATTTCACCTTTTTGTACATACCAAAAAACTCGACATGATGTTGGTTTATGCATGGCATTTGAGACTCACACAGCCACGCAGCTAATTTGAAGATAATAAAATCCATTCATCTGGACAAATTTGGCTATTTGAAGTTGATAAATATATATTTGTATTAAATATATAAAAATGGGTAGGCCTCCTTTCTGCTAGTACACTTAATGGATAGGAAGACGGTTTACTGTCCCAAACTCCTGCTCAAAACGATCATTCAGAGGATCATTTAACAATATTTCTTTAGTTACGTTGGCAATATCGCCATCTATTGAAATCAGATGACTCCAATGATGCAAATACCATCTTTTCCCAATTCAAAAAATCCTTCTGGTGAAATCACTTATTTCTTTTCCAGTACACGTATGAACACATCTTCGGCATAATAAACCTTAAGTTGAATGGGAAAATCATTAATTGCTTTTATATTATGTTCTAGCGAAGCTGGTTTTGTAAAAAGACAATATAAGTAGGAAATTAATTATTGTATTGGTTACTAAATTAATTATACCAACATATTTTTGTTTTTATTTGTTTTTTGCCGATCTTAATCAGCAATAGTGATCAATTATTTACAATCAATAACAAGAAATAACTATCTTGACTAGGGGTCCTCGAAATTCGCTACTTGATCCTATTTTGATAATTTTTGCATGCTGACTTAAATATACAATTGTCCGAAGGGGTGTTCGGAATTTGTGTCTATAGTGAACTTAGGGAAATTAAAAAATTTCAATTTTACTTTCACGACATAAAGGCTTAACTTTCAGTACGTTGAGAGTAATAGATTTATTTTAATTAGAATGATTTCAAACAGGTAATAAATATACTACATTTAATAATGCAATTTTAATTGTATATATTATTGTATTTACCAATCTCTGTCTTAATTTTCATGAAATAGAGGGAACCCACTTACGAAGAACTTCGATATGAGCGCAACTAATGCGTAGTTTTCGAAACGTTGCACTGTACATTCCGGAGATCGCTATCATATTGTGCCGCCGACATTATTTGTATTTCAACACCCTGAAGACGTGAAACCACATTAGATTTATGACATTATATGTAAAGTTTAGAGATTACAAAGCTAGTTATTACGCGATGGAAAGACAAGTTATTTGTTTTTAAGAAATAAGACTAATAAATAAAAATCATAAATAACAAATTTTAGAAACCTTTTGATTAAAAGAGAAGATAACAGTAATTTTCTGGAACATAGAATCGTGTAAATTTGACTTTTTTGCAGTACAAAGATAAATAGTTATTAACAAATAGATGTATTTACATTAAATATAATCTCTATACAGATTACCTTTTTATCGTGAATAACATTAAAAAGTGTTACCTGGGATTCAAAAACTGAATTGATACTTGTTGCAAGTATTTTTTGCAATATTTGTTATTCTTCTTAAGACGTATGATCAAACCACAATATAAACCAAAATCATTTGAACAATTGAGATCATTCTCGACGTTTAAACACAATTCTGATTGGTCGTTTAAACAATAAATATCGCAAATATAGAGACAAGATTATCAGAATGAAGTGTCTACCGTTACTAAGAAAACTAGCTAAAAAAAGCTGGATGAATGATATTTATTAGAATCGTTCATTCTCATTCTTTACAAAAAAAATTAATTTTCTTAATGAAGTGGTTCTTTACACTTATCTTCAAAACTAAACATAGCTTTGGAATTACTTATGAAATCAAAAAATAATTATAAGAAAAATCAAAAATTAGATTTCATTTAAAACAGAAACTTCACAATATTTCCATTCACGGGTATTACATTTCTTCGAAAGTCAGAACCAAGACAAAAGTCAAGAGTTACGAATGAGAACGAATATCCAAAAATGATTTATTCAATATAGAAAGGAACTATAAAAAGAAAATTAACTATTGCCTTGACGATTAAATTAATTTAAGTGACCATAGTTTTTGTTTAACAAAGCAGAAAGTATTTAACACATTAGAGAAAGAAAACTAAAATCAGTCTCAAAATGTTTAGACAGTTTGTTTCTTTAATTGAAAGTATCTTTAAAACAAAAATAATGTTAATGCTTATATAAAACAATAAATAATATTAAATTAAACTGCCAACTAAATTAAGTTTACAGTATTATGAATTCTTAAGCACTAAATTTATATGGAGTTTCGTTCCTTTCAATAAACGTAGTTTTTCTAAAATTCCATCACCTAAATTAATTATTATTACAAAAATCTTTGAAATAAGGATAAAAGGGAAATGACTTAATCGTCAACCGGCAAGGCTTTAGCCAGGGGGAATTTCTATAATTTTGTAATGAGACTTTCTGTATATATTAAAAGCAATGTTCTGAGGATCAAATGGGCAATGTAAAATTCCTAATTATTTTCAAGGTGCTGAAGTAAATTAACAGTGGAGACGTTGAAAATGAGGTCTTTATTTCGTTGTAAAAACATACGAAAGTCGCGACTTGGAATGTTGGTGCCTCGATAAAACCTTTTGAATTCTTTTGTATTCTCTAAATTCTTTTAAAAAGTTCTAATTTTTTATTTGAATTCTGTGAATTCTTTTGAAGATTGTGAATTCATTTTCACTCTGTGAATTCTTCCGAAATTACTAAATTCTTTCTAATTCTTTGAATTCTTCTTAATTCTATGAATTCTTCCACTATTCTTTGATTTCTGCCGAATTCTCTGGATTCTTCCACATTCTTTGAATTCCCTGATTTATTCTGAATTCCCTGAATTGTTTTAAAATTTTCTGAACTCTCTAAACTGTTTTGAATTTGTTGAGTTCACGGTATCATTGAATTTTTTAAATTGTTATTCAATTATCTTCAAATCATTAGAATATACGTTGAATTATTTTAACTTTCTTTGAATATTTGTAATCCTGCAGAATTCAAACGAATTCTTCAGAATTAATTTTTTTTTTTAATTCTCTTGAAATCTTTACCATACACCATGAATGGTTCTTAGTTTCTCCAAGCCTTTTGTATTCTTTGAACTCTCCTGAATTATTCTAAATTCTCTTATAAATTTTGAAATGTTCTTTCCAATTCTCTTAAAATATTTTGAATTCTATTAATTCTTTTGCATTGTCTTTTTTTTTTTAAATTATCTGAATTCTTTTGAACTTTTCTCAAATATTTGAAATATTCTAAATTTTTTAATTCTTATGAGCCCGCTGAATTCTTTTAATGATTTTTAATTATCTTTGAATTATTAGAATACGTTTCAAGTTACTTTTAACTCCTTCAGATCTTTTGAATTTTCCGAATCCTCTTAAAGTCTTTAGAATACACTACTAATTATTTTTAATTTCTACAATTATTTCGTATTATCTGAATTCTCTGAAATATTTTTGGTTCAAATAGTCATCTGAATTCTTTTTCAGTTTTCTCAATTCTTTCGATATCTATAGCATACGCGTTAAATCATTTTAAATTCCCTTATGTGGTTTGAATTCTATAGAATTCTACAGGATTCAAAATATTTGAAGAAAGTTAAAGGAAATCAACGTGAATCCTAAGATTTCAAGTGAATTAAAATATATTCAAAAAAGGGAGTTCAAACTAACTCAAGATGTATTCTAATGATTTCAAGATAATTAAAAACATGTTTAAAACATTCAGTGATATCGTGAAAATTCGAAGAATTCAGAGTAGTTAGAAGAGTTCGTAAAATTTTGAAACAATTCTGATAATTCAGAAGAATTTAAAGAACTTAGAAAAATTCAGAGAATTCCGAAGAATTCACAGAATTTAAAAGGATTCACAAAATTCAAAATAAATCTAGATAATTTAAAAAATTTAGATAATACAAAAGAATTCATAGAATTTAAAATATGTTACAGAATTCAAAAGAATTCAGACAATTCAAAAATTATCAGAGAATTCAGAATAATTCAGGAGAGTTCCTAAACTACAAAAGACTTGCAGAAATACATATCAATTCATGGTGTTTTATAAAGATTTCAAGAGAATTAGGAAAAAAACTTTAGAATTTATGTAGAATTCGTATGAATTCTATAGAATCAAACAGATTCAGAGAAAGTTAAAATAATTCAACGTGTATTCTAATTATTTCGAGATAATTTAAGAAAATTAAAAAAATTCAGTGATATCGTGAATTCAACAAATTCAAAACAGTTTACAGAGTTCAGAACATTTTAAAACAATCCATAGAATTAAGAAGAATTCAACGAATTAAGAAGAACTCAGAGAATATAGAAGAATTCACATAGTGCAAAAGAATTCAAAAACTTCAAGAGCATTCACAGAATTAAAAAAAAAATTATAGAATTTCAAAAGAATTTAGAGAATACAAAAGAATTTACAGAATTCAAAAGATTTCAGAGAATTTAACAGAGTTCAGAGAATTCAATAAATTCAGACAATTGAGAAGAATTTACAAAATTCAGAAGAATTCCGAGAATTGAGTAGATTTCAGAGAATAGAAAAGACTTGCAGAAATTCAAAATAATGTATCATGTCCTGTAATGGTTTCAAGATAATTGCAAAAAACTTCGAAAGAATTCAAAGGACCACAAGTGAATTTTAAGAATTCGTTTGAATTCTACAGAATTAGAAATGCTCGAAGGAAGTTAAAATAATTCAACGTGTATTCTAAAGGAAAAGATATTTTCTAAGAATCTTGTCTCTCAGTTGCCATGTGAAGTTGCACTATTGATATTCAGAACCTCCTGCAAATTCAAAATTACTTTTTTGCGCACACACATTAATTACTCATTAATTATTAACTTCATGAGAAATTTTTATTATTATTTTTAACTCCATTTTTTATGAGCAATTCAAAAATATAAAAATGTACCTTGAGTACTGGGACACCATGTATATTTATTTTTAATATTCCTTTGGTTGTACATTTTTAAACTTACCTAAACCCAGGACCTTCAAAACTTTAAAGTACTTTTGTAGCATCCACTGTCTTGACTACAACTTAATTGGCCAAAAATAAGAACAGAACGAACTCCCACCTATTGAATTATTTTAGATCAGCTATGTCCAGGAAATTTGGCAGAAATAAAGCAAATCGCAACAAAAATATAAAGAACTTGACCACTCTGTGGTATGAAAAAAAGAATTCGTAAGCAACACGACTTGACTGAAATGTCGAACACGAGGCTTGACCGACAAAAGACGCTGATGTTCACTTGCTTCTTCCAGAGTTCACCGTGTTTCGGTTTTCAAATGAAAATGTTGACTTAACACGAGAGATCGGTTTCTATAAGCTTTGATTAATGTAAACAAAATCTACAATTATATTTAACGAATTTTGTTTGATTCAAATAAGTCCTATGTTAAATTAGAATCTAGTATATCTTTGATAAGGGCTTAGAATTTTGTTTAATTTAACCGTATATTTTTTGTTCAATTGAAGTAAGTCCTGCATAGGTGATCCAGTATTATTTTCTGTGCTGTCGCAGTAATATGGTGGATGAGGTGGATTTCGGGACACTTTTGCCCAAGAGATGGTCGTGATGGAGCAGCGATAAATCCAGGGCAAATAAATAAAACAGGTCAACATGTCAAAAGTAATTTGCAGGCAAAACCTGTAACATTATAGTAAAGACTCGAACTTATCTTCTTCGGCGGTCTGTTCAAAACGAATGTATTTTTACCTTTTTTGGTAATTTAGTGTTATTTGAGCAGATTCTTTGAAAGAAACTTTTTGTACTAAGAAGGTCCTGGTGAAATGGAATATATTTCCAACTTTTTTGTTACTTCACTTTAAACTAAACTTACATCTACTAAATAATTTTTTTTATTATTGATAAAATTATAAAAGTCTACAGAGAACTTACAAAGTCGATGTGCATCATTGCAGTTATTTTTGTAGGCGCCTGCCACTCTGTAGAGACTATGTGCTTTAATTTAATGTAATTTCAATGTATTAGCGATATAAAGTTGTATTTAAGTAAAATAATTATAATGACACTTTAGAAAAAATTTGTGTAAGATTTCAAAAACCCATGAAGTAGTACCAGCGCGGACACTGAAGAAGGAAGGCCGACCGACTATAATGTGGTGGTTTCACTCAGAGCTCGGAACCCGTCAGTAGTAGCGGTCAGAGTTAAGTTAGCCCACCGCTTCTACTGAGGTTTATCGAATACGGATACAGAATACAGTCTTTGAATTTATTTAATCATCGATTTTTTTCAGTTTTACAATATAATTTATGTATGTGGAAAATTGTTGATCCTGTATACTGGGTTTGAGCGAAATTTGAGTCAATTTTGAGAATTTTTGAGTAAAATGCCTAAATTATCATATTTTTGGCATAGTAACGTCTCTATAAGTATTTTTCCTCACACTAGACACATATGACACATCTCCGTCAAAAGATGAGATAGGTAGACCTAACAGTTACAGCGCTAATCGTGCTCGTAGGGTCTTTTTAAGTGTCGAAAAAAAGTCGGTTAACCATGTTTCTCCGTTGTAGGGCACTACTGACAGGGTCATTTTGAGTCTAAAGGCCTTCATTTTTATGTATTTACATAGCAAGGCTATGACGAACATTTTTCTCAGGCTTCCTACTATTTTTCCTCATATTAGAAAAGTGAAACGCATCTCCATGCAAAAAATGAAGTCGACCGACCTAACAGTTTTTGCGATAGGCGTGTTAATGTGCGGAAAGCCATTTTAGCAGTTTTCCGGGTACATAAACGTACTCGACGAAACCATAAAAATTGAGACACTTTAGCTACACTTGGATAAGCAGGAGCTTTTATAGTTTTCGATAGAAGTATATCAAATATTACTTTGTGTAATAAAAATCTCAGTTTTAGAAGAAAACGAAATAAAATTATAGCTCGAGTGAAAAAAAATTAGGGGAGAGTGCGGTATAGTACCGGGCTTTGAATGAAATGTCATGTAAATTATAGTTGGAATATTATTTTGATGTCTGTATTTTTTGGTCAGAAGCTCACATTATCAGGTTACATATGTCATTACTTGAAACCGATTTTTAACTACGTCGTTATTTGATATTTAATTAATTTGTTGGCCTTGTATTTAGGTCAGCGTACCTCACACCATGGGGCATGGTGTCCGTCATATTACTGCTGGTTTATTTAAAAAATATGAACGTTGTAGAATAAAAAATGTACAATCTCATAATTGTTCAGAGTATATTCTAACGAAAAAATTACTCGAGATATGATCAACACGAAATAAATTTTTGTATATCAATCAAAGTAAAATATGTCGCAAAACCCAGTTATAACATCTTACTCCTTGAAAATTATATTCAGCGTGTAAATATCTGCAATCAGCTCAAACAGATATCTTACTTACCGACAGGTACCAAAGGCGCGAAAATTCAAAACATACATTGATCAATAATATTCGAAATCCTAATTATTGAGTTATTGTTCAACCCATGTAATTAGGACCACCATAATAAATAAAGAGAATTGCTTGAAGTGTCTTTGAAATGAGAGATTATAATTAGGATTGAACATAACTTCATACCAATAAGTTTTAATATTTCAAGGTTATAACCTTGAAGTTAACATGCTGGTCTCTTTCAGAGGAATAAAACGTGAAATTGCGCGGCTAAGTTGAGAGAATCCTTTCAAGTATATTTTAATAGAAAATTATAATTAGGAATGGAAATATATTTATAACCTGTATGAGGACAATTTTTTATATTTATAGGTTATAATCACGAATTTCACAAGATAGTCTCTTTCAAAGGTATAAAGTTTGAACTTTGTTGTTGAGAACTTCGAATTATATTAGATAGTCACACACAATTTGTCGGACATGATGACCGTATGTCATGATGCAAGATTTTATTATTTTCAATATATTTAGAACATTTATAAAAACAATTTATGATACCAGAAGTTTAAAGAAATACTTCACCTATTAGAATCTAAAATTTTAATGTTTCAAGTATTTCAAAATATGATGCTAGTGCTCAATTTCTGCCAAAGATTGTTCCACCTGTTTCCGTGAAAACTGTTTTTTCATAATAACTTTTCAGATTTATATTTTAAAACAAAAATTTCGCCACATCACTATTTTTTCAAACAAAGAAACTCATTTTATCCAAAAAACTGATATGAAAATTATTAAACTTTGGCCTTTTTTGTGATTGACACCATGCCCCACACCGGAACCAAACCCCACTCTCCCCTATATCTCAATTTAAACTCAGGGAACTCGGCCTTCTTTCGTCATTTATATTAAATTGTGTCACGTGTGGATTTCGGAAACTAAAGAAATATCTTTGGCAATTATTTTAACAGTATTTTATATTCTTCTTAAAAATGTATTATCAAACCATAATATCAACTACAATTTTCTTGCACATTCAGAAATTTGTTTTACATTTTAGCATAACTCATGACTTTCGTGTCAGTGCTGCCCTAGTGCCCATGGATACTATTAGGTTAAATTATGTACGTTCAGGTATCTCGGCCATACAGGTGTTTTCTGTCCCAAATTGGTGAAGAAACCAATGACAAATGGCTAAATACAAATACTCCGACAATGTAACCATTCTCTACTCTTACACGACCAAAGCCAGGTTCTAGATTCTGATATTCTCCAATTGCAGACAAACTTTTGAAGTGATAAACATCAAGACGAATAGGAAGAGGATGAATTGCGCCATCTTTATGTGGGAAACGTGATTCTATGAGAAGAAATTATAAATCGAAAATTTATGATTACATAAATTTATTAATTATAGTTTTTCTTTTACAAAAAAATACAGGATACATTGTACACATATATGGAAATATAATAAAAATTAGTCAGAAAAGAGATTGGCAAGCTCCTTAAGTAGATGGCATTTGTTTCATGTTCCTTAGCTGTTTCTGTACGCGTTTCCCCTTCTTTTCAAATATCAGTTTTTTTATCCGTTTCTGTGTCCATATTAATTTGCGTATGCGCCCAGTGGGCACCAAATTTGACGACGTTTTTAGGACATCGTAACGACATCTTTACGACAACTTTACGTCATCGTATGTCCATGTCGTTCAGGTGTCTTCACGATATCGTAATGACGTTGCCAAATTTTGTGCTTACTGGGCGGTTAGGCATCTTTGTAAGTGTTTGGCACGCCAATATTCAGAATCAAAGCTCTAATGTTACTGTTTCTTCTTAAAAATTAGTAAGGTATTACCCAGAGATGTGATTCCTTGTACATCGTCGTTTCCGTTCCGAGTCAGATCCGGGCCGAATTGTTTCGTTTCCAGATCGGATCCGACTGCGAAACAGAAGCGATATCCAAAACTTCCAGGCCCCGAATGGAACTAAGAAAAAGTTTCGTGCACGAAAAAAAAAGTTGCTTAAAGTTTATGGGGCTAATTCAAGTGGCACGGATATAGGGGGAAAGTGGATAATGCGGCTCGGTGGGAAACGCAGGTGTTCCCTCTTACAAAAGTCGGCTTATTATGAACAAGTGAAGTTAGGTTCAGTAGCTGCATTATTGAATGCAATCTGTAATAGTTTCAAAAATTACGTTAATTACGATAATTGACTCATTTTTTAAACGAGAATGTTTCTGTTGTGTGTTTCTCATCAATTATTAGAGTTAGGCAAAAGCATTAAAGCTTATGATATTTGTTTCAAATCTATTAGAATACTGTTAACATTGATCTTCTGACTTTTCTGAGAAATGTCATGTGTCACAAATTGGCAAATTTGACATTCCCCGCTTCTCCCCTATTCTTTCCGGAATGAGATTCTGTTTCCTGTTTTCTTCCGGCTAGGAATGAACCCGGCGCTGAAGCGAGATCGTTATAACTTTATAACATATAGGCGTACCACATGTACAATATTAAGTGAAAACGAGTTATTTTTATCAGAATTATTTCGGAAAAGAAAATAAATAAACCTTCAAATGAAAATTCAATTTATATGATAGATATTATACTTACTATAGGATTCGGGAAAACTACTAAGATGAAACACAGAGTATCAATCAAGATTCTCATTTTTTTGAAATAAATAAAATCGAAATTTCAAAGGTTGGTAATAAGAACATAACCAATGAACATTCTACCAAATGTTTCAGTGTGTATTCTCTTGTCGCTATCTCATTAGTCATTATAAGTTATTTATATTTCATCACGCTAATTTCGTACACTCAAGTCGAAAGAAATAATTCGGATTTATGACATGTATTCAATTTAGAGGGACTGTATAAAACTCGACCTTGTGTTAGTTTAAGATTAAATTGCGAATCAACAAACAAGATTTATAAAAATTTCTTTAAAAGTTCTTCGTTGTATCATTTCCGAATTTTGACCATGAAAGTGAAAGTGACCAATGTGTGTGTATTTTCCGAAAAAGGGTCGGGCTAGCTAAAGGGCATAGCGAAGGATGCGGTTTAAACTATTGTTTACAATTGTTCATTGTAAAAATTAAAGAACAACGTATAAGTTATTTAAAGTAAAAAACCTGCTCCCGGAGGTTTTTTGCGCCAAGTGGTTTTTCCCGGCCGAATTGAGCTGAAGCAATGCCATAAGGAAACTTGGTAATGTGGATGCGCAGGAAAATTCGGGAGTCTGTTCGCAAATTATTTGAATAAATTTAATTTAATTACTTGAGTGACTATTTAATGTCGACCTTCTAACTTCGCTTTCCTAATTATTGGTATCCGATCAAAATTGGTTTAGATTTGGTCAAAAACGTAACAGGGACCAAGTAAGTTATTATGCAAATGAAAAGTTAGTAATTTTTGTAAGGTATGATAACATTTTAGCTTCGATTAAAAAAAAGGTACACTCAAAGAGACGCTTCATATCAGGGAAAAGTAACAAGATAAAATAGAGAATATTAATCACGGTCCTCATTTTCTTTAGATTAAAGAAACCTAGTTATGAAGAATGTCGAAGAGAGCGTAACTAATGCATATTTTTAAACATGTTTTAATGATTTTTGACATTCTATATAAAATTCAAAGGGAAAAAACAATTTTTTACGTAATTAAAAGATTAGTAATGATAACATGATAACATTAAATTTTTCGATCAAAAAAGAAAAAATTTCATCTAGGTATTGTGTCCACCAGTGTCTCTGTGTACGTTCCACCGAATTAGGTAAAGAGATATCTTTAATATTTTCATACATTACCGACAATTCCAGACAGCAAAGTGAAATTCTGTACGACACGTAATTTTCATTTGTCCTTGTGAATTTTCACCACGTACATTTACCAACCAGCGCCGTTACTTAAATTTTAGGCAAAAATTTAAAGTATTTTCTTTATTTATGAGAATGTTTCAAGGCTACTCATACAGTCCAAACTCCGAGCAGTGTCGCCCGAGCAATGCTGCTCCTCTGATTTCTCGCTCGAGCGCTACCCCCACCACTTTATCGTCGGTCGCGATCGATGCATTTCACAGCTAACGCTCCGAAGAGTGCCGGGAACGAAACGGCCGAATCTGAAAGTTTTTTTCCGACAAAATCTTGAAGTTGTTCAGTCAAACAAATAGTTAATTTTACTATGCTTATAAGAAATAAAATATTAGGAAAACTGTTCGTTATTGAAAATTATTTTTAGTCCATTCAAAAAAAATTTGCTATGATATTAAATTAAATGTCTGTCTCAGACGCCATTGTGCCGTGTGCGAATTGACTCGCGGATTGGAAATCAGAATATGATGGAATTAGATTAAATCAAATTATAATTAACGTGAATTGATAGAATATCGACTAGTCTGTTTAAACATCGGTTTACATTAATGAATTAGAATATTTAATTAATTTTTTTAAATTTCAATACGTTTTCCTCTTGCTGCCCTACACCAGTCTTCCATTAATTCATTAATACCCTTAAGAAAAATTACACAAAAGGATACACAATTTAACAAATAGAAATCGTTCAAACAATTGCAACACATCTTTTACAAAATATCTTTTCTCACATTTACAAACTATTAGAAGCTAATCGACTACACAACTGATAATTAGTTTAAAAATACTTAGAAACTTGTCACTTATCGAATAAAAGTAATTAATGTTAAATAAACTCAGAAAAATACCGCCTGTAGCATTAATTTGACATAAAACTGCAATTTTTCGTTTTTGTTTCAAGTATTTTTCGGGCACAATACAAGGGGGTGGAAGGGGCAAAAATTAAAAGTTTTTGATTAGAAGCTATTCCCTGAATATTCCTTAAGCTTATAAATTTGTTTATTTTTGTTTCATTTTAGGAGCACTGCATTATGCGCCAACACCGAATGTGGCACACGATACCTGAATTTCTGTACAGTTATAGAAATACCTACTTAAATATTGATGACATTTTTCCAGTCTGTTTAGTTACCTTATATTTGGTGTAAAATATTATATCTAATATTATATCTAATTTTATATTTATATATCTAATTTATATATCTTTAGATATTATATATCTATTTATTATATCTAATTATATCTAATATTATATCTTGCTCTACTGGTAATATGAATCAGAAAAATTTGACTTTCAGGATCCACTAAAATTTCAACAAATGTTTCGACCCGATGCATTCAGAACGTTGATCAGGAAGCTAATTGGTAACTAAAGACAAGAAAATCGTTCTACTAACAATTTGCTATATGAGATAGGTTGGCTTTACATCGACGAGCGGAAGGCTAGTTTCACGCGCGTAGAACGGTTGCGGGGAAAAAAACTTTCGCCTCGGAAAGCGCGTAAAAGAAGGGTTGCCAACTTATAAAATTCAGATATTCCAGCTGATCGAAACTGCCGGTAACTGACCCGCCGGATGCAAGAACCAGCCCGACGCTCGAAAACGCGTAAATGTATTGTCGGATCGGCCCAAAAAAAGAAAATTTTCAAAACCGAAAAATCAATTTTTTGAAACTGTAGAGTTGTGGGGAATAAGAAAATGAAACTTTTTCCTATCAGATTTTTTTTTGCCAAACGTTTATTTTTAATAATATAAACGAAATATTGATAAAAAGTTGCTCCCTGATTTAATTAAGTTTTAAAACTTAAATCGTTCTAACTCGGCCAAATATTATTGAAATGAGTTCATATTTGCAGGACATATTCAAAATATTCCAGCGATGCCTAGGGAATCAT
>CAKNWT010315955.1:0-15417 GCA_932066315.1 Andricus coriarius
GTAGATTGTTTGGGATTTTTTTCGATGCATTTGAATTATGTTTAGTTTAAATTGAATTTTTTTTAAGTCTTATAAATCGAATTCTTTTGAAATTTATTAAATCTGAACAAAAATTTGTCACGTTTAGTAACTTTCTGAGTTAGAAATTATTTACATTCCGTAACTTTTTGTTCTTTAGATTCTCGAAATTGGATCGCTTTGATATTAAATGGATGATTGAATTGAACTGCAGAACTTTTGATACCTCATGATTGACTGTGAATTGAGAAAGAATGCGAATATCTTCGGACAAATTGTTATTCATGGAATGCTTAAAAATATATTTAAAATTATACATTTTAACGAGGTTTCTAAAAACTCGGAAAGATGTAAAGCAGCTTCCCAGGGTTTCGCCGAAGACGTCCTAACCTCCAAACGTAAGGAAAGGACAGCTAGCACAAATCGATGAAGAGCAAACTTACCATCTAGCCAAGATCCGAGTCTAGGTTCAGGACTAGTCTAAGCCATTGATTCCTTGTTGTTCTTCATGCGTATCTGATATTAATAGTAAGATCAGTAATAAGCCGACAATGTATGTATGGGGTCGGCGTCGAGGCTGAACAGCAAACTGAGTTTGTCAACAATAGAGAAGATGCCGCAGACCATAGACAGCTTACTAGTAATCAAAGAAGCAGGACGAGAGGAGGGAACGCAACCGACATGAGGAAGCAGGCCCACGCATATCACATGAGTTCGCTGAGCACCCTTTATCATGGTAACCAGCTATCAGTAGCGAGGTGACGGCCATCACGTACAAGCAGCCAAATTGGGATCACAGTACTCATAGGCCAGACACAACCTGCACAGAACTGAGATCCCACTACGGACCGCGAGAGGCAGCACGGGCCGGTCACTACCAGAAGACGGCCATGTAATAAGCCGCCGGAAGGTGGACATGTTGGGGACAACCAGAATGCAGCCATGTTTTAAGCAGCACTCAGGCGGCTAATGAGAGTCACGGTAGCCCGTGAGACGAACCAATCAGCAACCGTGAAATAAGAACAGAGTGCGCCAGGAGAAAAGAATGGAATGAAGCTCGTGCAGACGAAAACCTGTCACTTGTGTTCTTGGCTCGTCGAGCTGCGGTACAACCGGCACACCGGTAATTAAAAGAAAGTAAGTTCGGAGGATCGGACCGGAACCAAAAGAAATATCGAAGTATTTACCTATGAACCACGAGGGAAAGGTGGAGTTGGCGAAGGGGCACAAAGCTAAGGGCAAACAAACGTCGAACCTACAGCAATAATTGCAACAGTCACACTTTCGGTACAGGCCAGAGCGAAGGTACTTAAGTTCCTGAGTTACTTACCTAGGTAATTGTATTTTCTAACAATCTCCATCTGCTTCACGGATAAAGTGAATTTTGAAATCAAAGGCTTTCTCCCCTTATGGGAGACCATGGTCTTCCACTTAGATTTATTGACCTGCAGATGATTGATTTTACAATATCCAGCTAGAGTAATAATTTTCCTCAGACGATCAATACAACTGTCCGCAAGCAACACTATATCATCAATATAGGATTAAGAAGCTCACCTTGAGGAACGCCGCAATTCACGTCAACAGGGAATGTAAGGTCCTGCGGTGTGCGAATGGATACTTTAAACAAAATCCCCGATTGGGTTTATTTCTCAAATTGCTAGAAGCTAGTCGATGTGACAATAATTGCCATATAATTAAATGCTATGCCACAATTACATTCACTAAAAATCACTCCGTGGACTAGAATTAGGAGTTCAGTCCGTTCTACTCGTTGACAATTTTATGAGAGCCATCACTCGTGATATGCTCACTAAATTCAATATAATCAAACGGGATTTTATTCTTCATTTATGGCAAGGAACTGTATCTGAGATTCCATGAACGCCAGAAAACTCGAGGGCAGTCTAAAAGTATATTGGTACAAAAATTTACTTTTATAACCCAGAGCTCTCATAAAGATGATAGTTTGCTTATAAGCAGGCTTTACCAAAAACTCACAGGTTACAACATATGACCCATGAAAAAGACTGTCTTAGACAATGGGGAAAGAATAAAGCCTCGAGAATCATAACACACTGACATTTTAATGTAATTACCAGTTACATGAAACGTTCTGATACGACTTCAGATCGCAAACATTATATTACAGTTTCACATTATTTTTTAATTAACGATGTAGAGGATTGAGCCTTATACTGCGCACTATGAAACACCCTGCGATTTAGCAGCGGGCACCTACTGGAACTTCAGTGACTTCAGTATCTTCGAAGTTCGAATAGCCGGTGCGAATTTGTCTACATTCCATGCCATCCGAAGAAGGCAGCCTTGTAGGAGGAACCATGTTCCTGGCAGGAGCAAACGTAGATCTGACAAGAAAATGAGGCTGGACGGGAGGAAGAGACATGTCAGGTGAAACATTTTTTTCAGAAAAACATGATAAAGGATAGGAACTTCGACCACGAGAAACACCATAAATAGGGTCACCATTAGGTAAACAATCGAACTGTGAACTTAGATCTGCAACAAGAAATAGAAAATTTTCAAACAAATGGCTAGGATAACATTTTACATTTAAATTAAATTTGTTTATATACATATTACTGAGAACCAAAATTTTGAAAAAGCCGATGCAGCTTTTTTAATATTGATTAGAATTTTATTTTATTTCATCATCTTCAATATTGAGGATATTGATCGATTTTCCTGATCCTTTTTTTCAATTTAAAAAAAAAATTATATCATTTTCAAATTTTACCAGCTAATAAAAATTTCATTGATCCATGTTTTGCTTAATTTTAGAGATTGTAACAGCATTCATTGTCAGCGGGTGATTTACTTTGGTCTTTATCGAACGACAAAAGCAGGTGCAAGAATCAGATAATTACACGCGGAAATGATTAATTAATAAATTATTTAATTCTTCAGTGAAACAGTTCATTATTTGATAAATAATAAAATTATTATTATATCAGGGTGCACAGTCTTTTCCTTTTTTTTTTAGTTTCCCCTTTTTTCTTGAAATCCCCCTTTTTCACCTATTCTCAAAAAACTTTCCCTTTTCCCCCTTTTCTCTTTAAATACATGATATTTGAAAATACAATATACACCTTTTACTAGTGAAGAATAATAACAAATTCCGAAATTTAAACATAAAGTTCCACTCGGATTATCCTGAAAGAAATTACACCAACTTGAAGGTAAAAAAGGACATGAAAAGGTAAAGTTTTGGGCCCCTGCATATTTACAACTGGCTGACAATTTAACCAAGGGTGGTGGTTCAACTATGTACCAAAATATCAGAAATATATTTACTTTAGACCATTAAACGTGGAATCTAATAAACTTCCTATATAAACTTTGATATGAGTTTTAAAAAATTTAGTGAATCAATTTTTTTCATGAAACTGGCTAATGAAATGTAAATATTTTAGAAAAAGAAGCTGTTCCTTGAGATAACGCATACATCATAAATTTATATAATGAAGAACTACAATTATTATACTAATATAGTAATCAGTCTTTCCTCTACTTGTAGAAAATGAGAGTCGTTTATACTTTGGTGTTCACCATTTCAATCATCCCTAAATCTATTGGTGAATATAATACTATAATATATATAATTTATAAAAATATTTTCAGACATTCTGTAGAGAAAACTTTGCCCATTAAACTAGTTTTATGTTAGTGATTTTGTCTATAAATTAGAATGTGTAAAAAAGTGTTTTAATATAAAATGTCATACAATTTCCAAGAGTTCTTAAAATTCCTTAAAATTGTAGGTGTTAGTTGTATTTTTCACTGAAAAGTACCACTTTGAAACCAAAATCATGATCAAGATAGCGAATTATCAACAGTATTACCTTATTATGTAGTTGATAGATAACACTTTGAGGGTATCTATGCAGTTTAAAAAACAAAATTTAATTTTCCATTCCAGTCTTGCTTGTAATTGCATACAACTGTTTAATTTCTTAAATTATCTCCTGTTATAAATTTAAGTTGTAGGTTATGTGATTGGTACAAATAACGGATTCAGCTTTTGCACAAATTCATTCACTCTTATATTTTCTACCACAAGTCGAGTTTATCCTTCATCGAACTCCGATTTTCCGGTTTTTTTTTTTCATTCGCTAAAATCCAGTAAAAATTGCCTCTAGGGTTTAAAGAAATATCAACATACTTTAAAAAATTGTAATGCCCTCTTTCTTGTTGCAGACTTAAGTTCACAGTTCGATTGTTTACCGAATGGCGAATCTATTCCTGGTGCTCCCCGTAGCCGACCCTCTTATTCTTTATCATATCATTTTTCTGAAAGAAATTAATCACCCCAGGAGTTTATTTCTCCTGCCAGGCCTTCTCTTCGTGTCAGGTCCAGGTCTCCTCATGTCAAGCCTCCTCTTCGTGCCAGATCGGGGTCTTCTCGTGCCGAGCCTCCTCTTCGTGCTAGATCCAGGTATCCTCCTGTCGAGTTTTCTCATCATGCCAGGTCTATGTCTCCTTCTGCCAGGACCACGTTTCCTCCTACAAGGCTTCCTACTGCAGACGGATCAGGATGTGGATTGGAACAATTAAGATTTATTTGGATAATTCCCTTTGCGAATTCGCACCGAATATTCGAACTTCAAAGATATAATTTTCCTGCAAATGAACAACTTCAAATGCAAATAGGAAAGCATATGTATACGCCTATGCCAACCCGAGAACAAATTGTTTTATCGACATCCGATGGTGACGTATTTGTCATATTGGAGAATACTGATATTCTTGCTGGAATTTATAATTATGATGTACGCAATCGCAATAAAAGACGAGCGAAAATAAACATGGCAAGCGGTACAGTTACTCTATTGACCAAACAAGAAGTCAGAGAAACTCCAATAGGTGCTCGCCGCACAATCTCAGGGTGTTTTATAGTACAAAGTTTGAACCGCAGTCCTGTACACTATTAGTTAAAGAAAAATGTAAAACAAAAATATAATGTATTCGAAGTCGGATACAAATTTTTTCATGTAACTGTCAATTACAATAAAACGTCCATGTGTTCTAAGTCTCGAGGCTTTAACCTTTCGCCAATGCCCCAGTCAGTCATTTTCATATGCCACACACATATATATGTATATATAAATAAAGTTCATCATAAGGAGAACCGCGGGTTCTGGACGACTAGCTTAACAGGATATTCCGCGTATAACTGTTGTAACTCTCTTATAAGGTATACTTCTGTTCCTTTTAATTATCTTTGTGCTGAGTTGATGCATTCGTCTTTTGGTCTTATGATCAGCCGTTGGTTTTGTTTTTCTGTTTACATCGGCCAAAGCTCTCGCTGCATTAAACGCACTACAGTTGATAGTTTTGAGGTCGGACTCTTCGGAAAAATCTCCACGAAGCTCATCATTTAGTTCTGCCAGATCTTTGGGCTTGAGAGAAACCGGTAAGTTGATGTTTCTCCGGGTCCTGAAGCATCGCTCTTCCTCTATTTTATGCCTGCCCGCAGTTGGTCTCAGTGTCGTCTCTCTTTCTCTGTTGCCGGCTTGATCTGACTGCTGTAGATTATGCGCTTCGCTTACATAACCGCGTTTTTGGAGTTCCTTGGCACGGTTTCGCAGACCTTGATACGAAAAGTGCGAGAGCTCTGGGTGATTTTCGCGCCACAGAGAACGTAGTCGTCCCATGTGACCTTCTTGTTTAGGGGCCATACTGGTATCGTAACACTATAGCAGGTCGTCTGGGTTACCTACATCGTTTCGGGTAAGACCACACGAAAAATAGACAGATAAGCGCCCTGATTTAGGGCACTTAAAAAGGTTTTGGAATTAGGGTATATCGGAAGACGATAGGCAGCACCGAATCACAAGACGCTATTTACAAAGAGATTAAGAGTCTTGTCCTTAACGAGACATTCAACCTCATCGACAGGCCCACAAAGCAAAAGTTGATTGAGTTCTGATCTCTGCTGAGGAACAAATACTGGCCTGATGGTAGACTGAAACAAAAAAAGTCACGTGTTGTAGCAAGAAGTTCTGCGCAACAACCTGATTTATATTTGTTTGTAACTTTTGCGCCCAACACCTACCTGATTTCGCTAATATTGCCTATCGCACTAACCTAGCAATTAATTATGACCTCAAAATGACTTAGTTGGACATTTAAATGGTATATTTGAATGGAACAATGGACACCGTGGTCTACATGGAGCAGCCGGATTTTTTGGGCAAAATGCTCAGAAGAATGGAACGAGAAAACTTTGATCTTAATTTTTCGAGATGATTCAAGGAGATGCTGAATGAAATGGGTGGAACAGCTGTATATGGTTTACACCAAGCTAACCGCTGGTGGCATGCAGATATGATTCAATTATTCTAGACATTGAGCTGACACCGAAAAGTGATTACCTGTATGTCTACATTGATAACGTCAAACAACGTTTATTCTGGTTTATGTAGATGACATTGATTGTGTCAAGTAATAGAGGAAGGGAGAGTAAGATTAAACGAAAAATTTCTAGGGAATTGAAGATATAAGGTCTTGGGGAAGCTCGATATTGTATAAGCGTAAAAATCACACGCGATAAGGAAGCCATAATTTTATTTCAGACCACCTACTTGAGGGTCATTCGAAAAAAGATTCTAAGTGAGCTAAAGCAAGGCCGTGACGACCCCACTTGCGATTGATACGAAACTGAGGAAAGGCTCTAATTCATATCGATTTCATGTCCCAATAAGATGTTCTTGAGGGGTTAGGATCAGTCGCAAGGACAAAAAAAAAACGATTTTTTAACGAATTTTTTTTTTTAACAGGTTTTATTACTTATTGACAAATGCTCTACAGTTCAAATGATACACATTACAAGAAGTTACAGTAATTTGTTAAGATAAAAATATCAATAAACAAGCAAGTTATAGTTAGTCTGCCAGAGGTCAAATAAAAAAATGTGTTTTGCGGGGCGCATCGTAACTCACGACTGGATCATCTGAAACAAAAAAATACAACGTTATTAGTTAAAAAACAATATTCCCTTGTACTTGAATGAAGAATTAAGTCAAAATTTTTATTTTCAAGAAAATGGCGGCTTTTTTTAAAAGATATGCTGAAAATGAATAGGGGTCCCACCATTAAACATAAACAATTCATTGATGCATAACATTGATGATAAGGTTGAAGCTCTTGCGAGACAATTACATGGAAGGAAAATAAAAATTTTGAGCTTACACTTCCGCCATTTTTTTGAAACTTAAAATTTTGACTCAATTCTTCGTTCAAGTATAAGGGAACATCATTTTTTAACTAATCCCGTTGTATTTTTTTGTTTCGGATGATCCAGTCATGAGTTATGATGCGCACTGCAAAACACATTTTTTTTTATTGGACCTCTGGCAGATTAACTATAACTTGTTTGTTTATCGATATTTTTATCTTACAAAATTACTGTAGCTTCTTGTAATGTTTATTATTCGAACCGTAGAACATTTGTCAATAGGTAATAAAACCTGTTTTCGAAATTTTTTTTTAAAAAATCGTTTTTTTTTGGTCTTGCGACTGACCCTAATCCCTTAAAATACAAAACTTCTAAATTCTGTTTCTAATTTTCTAAATTCAAGCAATTTCAAACGTAAATCATCCAAATTTTTAATTTGAAAGATCTCAAAACTTACAGAAGTTTTATTACAAATTGTGGCAGGTACATGAAAAGAGCGTTCCAGAACATAAGTTTCCAAAGACAAGTTTCAACCTGATCACAAAAAAAAATAATTTTAGGTTGTACTGTTTCGTAAATTATCTGAAGTTATACATTCAAGTTGTATGTTATTTTAATCAAACAAAATACTGTACGAGCTTTAGTATAAATCCTTGCAGTGTTTCACTTTCTCGAATTTTTGCTAGTAAATTTTCAAATACATCTCTAATAATACACACAGCTGCATTCTATCCTAGATTATTTCTATAATACTGTTTCCACATTTCTTCCGCACATCCTGTGTGTTTTCTTTATCAGTTGCTCTGACGCCGTTACCTAAGTTGTTATTATGTATCTAAACTGTGATTCGATCAAAGCAAGACTATTGTTAAAATCTCTAATTATTTCAAGGTTTAAAAAGCCTAAGGAATTACTCTTTTCGGTTTCGAAAGTGAATTTTAATCTTGGATGGTATGAGTTGAAACAGAAAGTATAAATTGTAGTTTATCACGTGTAATAATTAAAATTGAGCCATCAAAATAACGTGTATAAGCTAGAATTTCAAAGTCAATTTTTGAGTAGGCATTAGATTCTGAATCTTGCATTGCTATTTCAGATAAGATGGTCGATGTGGGAAGTCCCATAGAAGTTCCAAAAGATTATGTAAATGAATTTTTATATTACAAATACGGTCTTTAAAAGCTAAAGAATTTTGTATAGCATATCTATTTGTAGGTAAGGAATCGGAGATTATTTTGCTTAAAAATTAGTTGGTCATCTCCTTGGTTGAAAATTTAACTCTGAAGTTGAAAATATTTTTTTGTTTGTTAAAATTTAATGGTTTAAACTGTTTTTTGAAACTTTTTTATTCAAAACTAATGTTGTTTGGTAAAAAAAATAATATTGGCGGTGTTTCAGTTAAATACATAGTGAAACTATGATCTATTACACTAACTGCCGATTATTGCACAATCCATTAGAAGTTCATGAGCTGTCTGGCCACCATACAAAATGTCTAATTACACTAAGTGGCTGCGATATATACACTTGTCTCACAATATTGCTTCAAGAGGTTCATGAAATACCGACGCAATTATAACAATTGTAATCCCCTCTTTTTTGTTGCAGAGTCAAGTTCAGAATTCGATTGTTTACCAAAAGGCGAGTCTATTCCTGTTATTCCTCGTAGCAGACCTTCTTCTTCTTCCGAAAGAAATAATTTACCAGATTGGACTCTTCCTGGTGCTGAACCTACTCTTCGTGCCAAGTTCAGGTCTCCTTGTGCCAGGTCCAGGTCTCCTCCTGCCACGTTCATAGTTTCTCCTACAAGGCTTCCTACTATTGTCGGATCGGGATGTGGACTTGAAGAACTTAAACTTATTCGGCTTATTCCTTGCGTGAATCAAGACCGGATATTTGAACTCCGCAGATATACTTTTCCTGCAAATATATCACTTGAAATGCATATCGGAAATAATATGTATACGCTGTGACGATGTTTTCGGAGAAAACGCAGAAAGTTGTGAGAAACAACTTTCCGGGGTTTCGCCGAAGCCAGACTTAACCTCGGAACCCGGGGGAAAGGCCGGCCTGACAATATTATTATAAAGAAAAACACACTCTTACCGCCCAGTCAGCAAAAGTAAGTGTAGTTTAAGGCATCCTCGAATATTAATATAATAATACGCTCATCTCCGAAGGCCAGAGTACCCTTATTTGTAAATTTATTGTAATCTTCCGTAACTCGCACAAACGGGGTCGAGAAGTAAACAACGTAGCGAACTGACAGCTAGCAGACAACGCAGACAGCCAACAGCAAGGAAGCAGGACGGGAGGATGCAACGAAGTCAGCACGGTGCACAGGTCCCGCGCATGGCAGGGCGTCACTACCGGACGACCATGTTGCACCGATAAGGTGGGGGGTACCACAACTATTCGCCATGTTTCGCAGTACATGCTACACCTCAGCGCCACGGTCGGCGGTGAGTAGTGGTACGGAGACGATCACCGAGTCACAGGACGAGCCAACCCTGCAACCACATACCGTTAAACTTCACTCGCAGTGTCGAAGGCAGCACGTAACTAAGTCAACCAGCCCTGCATCAGGGCACGGATGGACGAACCCACGCTGCTGTGGTTCAGCAAACGACCATATTCGAGTTAGCACGTGAGGACCAATGGGCAGCGCGCACTAGAAGTACAAAGGCACCCATTGGCCGAGATCGGCAGGCCAGCCATCTTCACTACAACCGACCAATCGAGAGGCACGACACGAAGGCTCGAGAAGGAAGCGAAGAGGAACGCGGGATCTGTCACTTACGTTTTCTGACTTGGCGGCGGTGCATCCGCGGTGACCGAAAAAGCTACACGAAAGGAAATTGGAAAAGGTTGAAGGGGCGTTTAAAATAATAAAACATGGAAGGAGATAAGGCCAACTTCGCGAGGTGGTTGCAAGGTGAGTGACCTTTGTAATTCTCTCGGTTTTCCAGTGTTTGCTTCCCTCGAACTCGCGCGGTGTGACCGTGGGACCACGTGCGTGACTTTTAGTGCAGTGTTGGCCGAGACTCTCGCGACACCCGAGAGGGAGGCACGCCCGGCTCAAAGCCCGAATACAGATAGTGAGGCGGGCGTTCCTCAAAGGACCCGTGGATGTGGGCACGCTCCAGACACGTCAGGTGACGTGGTGCCAAGGCGAGCGTCTCGGTCGGCCATTTTGTAGCCGACGAAGTACTCTGGTGATTTCCCGACCGGTTCTGGTGTGCGCAATTTTGAATTGTTTGATCGGGTCATTGGTTATTTTGTTTGCGTGCATTATATTTATCATGAATAAAGGTTAGTTGTTAATAGTTTCATTTTTACAAAACGGAGTGTTAAACAATCATTATTACCGTCACTTTCGGGTCAGACTTTCTCTCGCTCCACCTACCTGGCGCCTGTATCAATAGATTTTCAACGAGCTTCGTGGGTGGTTCGTGAGTCGAAAGAGTGCGACTCACGAACTCGGTAGCATCCGTTAGTTGTGTCGCAGCTGTAGGTAAGTGGCTGCCTAGAAATAATTTTTAATAATTTTTCGTATTTTTTGGTTTTTTTTCTCTAGGTAGATTTTGAGAATTTTTGGACACGGCGAAAAGTTTGCGACGCTTTCTGGAGGAAAGTTACCGGAAATTTAAATACATTTTTCTTGTTTCCTTTTGTTTTTCGAGATTTCTTTTTTTTTTCAGGAATATTTTGTTTTCCTCTGATCTTAGGAGGGATTTCGCGAATTTTCAGGAGCAAGGAGGAACGTGTACCGGGATTTGGAAAATTTCCGTAAGATTAAGAGTTTTTCAGGAATTCGGGTTATTTTCGGTAGTCCGAAAATAAAATAAAGTAGAAGCGTCACCGGTATTGAGTTTCCGGAAACATTGTTTTTAAACGAGGTAGTCCACGTAGAGATAGTAGGACAATGGATTCCTACTACCGTTTAGAGGGGGAACCAAGACAGGTCGATACGCGGGAAGACCCCAGTTTACCGTAAAGTTCGGCAAACAGCGAAACGCAGTCCGTCACCGGAGCCGTGTCAGAGGGGATCGTCGAGGGCCAAGATAAGCAATCTAGGGCCAGCCTAGGCGCGATTAGGGCGCAGTTGCCAGGTTGGGCAAACGACCTCACGGTAGAGGTTCTTAGGCCAATCCTCAGAGGGTTGAGGCTCAACAGGAGTGGGGTAGATGAGGTTTTGCGGGAGCGATCAAGGCATTACTTCGCGCGTCAGGGGGGTGAACAGGCGGTACCCTGGTACCCAGAAGACGACGACCCCCAGGAGTTAGTACCAAGGGATGAGGGGACCGGCGCAAATACAACGGGTCCCCCGGAGGGTAGTAGACTGCGGATCGGGGTTCACCAACCCTTCACGATGTTAGTGACAACCCCCCGTGGGCACCGACATTGGCCAGGTATGGGGGGAGACCAGGCCTTGAGGGGTGAGCTATCACCAACCTACACACCACCTCCCAGCAGAGACATGTGGAGGGGGGATGAATGGGCAGTGGCACCACTCACTCAGGCAGAAACATCGGTTGAGGGGAACGCGAGGAGCACTAGGGACGGGGATTCACGCTTCGCGAAAGTCAATACTAGGCCATGCGGAACAATGAATAGGGCCAGCGCGACAGAGGAACGAATAGACATGTCCCTACATTTAGCTCAATTAGTTTCCAGGGGAAGCGCGGTACCCCAACAGTACCAAGGGGCAATTAGGAGGTCGGAGAGCCTCAGAAGGGCTCAAGACTGGCCGAGATAGGACCGGGATTACCAAGCCTCGGTACCTCTAAGCCGTGGTGTGACGACACCCTGGGCAAGTGGGCCAACCCGTCAGACGGCATACTACCCACCGACAGTAAGTGCCCTAACGTGTGCTCCTCTGGTAACTACTTCGCAACCGATTTTTACCACCGCGGTAATAAGAGACACGCGCCCGAGTAACGACTGGTACAACAGAAATCGTGAAACTCCGCTGAAGATAGAGACGCCGCCTTACGAAACCGAAAACTGGGGCCGGACCACAGAAACAGAGGGTTACCGGTACCCAGGCTATTACCCGGAGCCTCACCCGAGAGAGCTCGCTCCAAATGACCACCGCGAACACAGGCTGTGGGAATGTCATGGGCCCCGAACGGAGCGGACCGCTCATCACTACCCACCTTCGAGCCTCTTCCCCCAAACAAACCCGACCTTAGGACGGGGGGAAACGTTCGAACAGGAACGGTTAGAGCAAACTAGGGGAAGAAGTGAAAATTATAATAGGTACGGGCCACCAGGATTTTTAGAGCCAAGTCAAGTAAAACATAGGTCATGGAAACATAGGGTATGGAAGGCATGAACCCGCGCGAAGATATCAAGGCGCGAGTTTCAATCATACCCGGGAAAGTAGAACGCACGATGTCCCAACGACGGGACAGATGGGCCACATTGGGAGCCAGGGCGACAGATTAGAGAGCCGAGTCGCGCCTCACAGAACAGGTACTCCCACGGTTGGGAGGAAAGACCGGAATATGAGGGCTATGCGCAAAGACACACACTTGGGCCAGCATACCCGCGTGAATATGAAGAGGGCAGAGCCGCCTCTTTCCTCACAGACGAGGAGTTGTTAGTTGCGAAGCCCTTCCTCTTGAAGGATATTGCGTGGCACTGGTTCCGTCAAAACAGATTGCGATGGAACACGTGGAACCAGTGCAAGCGGCATTTCCAAGCCCGCTTTGGTGACGCTTTCTACCAAGAAAGGTTAGAAGAGCAGATCCTCTCACGCAGGCAGGGCCAAGAGGAACCGGTAGCAGACTATCTGATCTGCATGTACGTACTCTACCAGCTCTCGACCAGGCCAATGGATCTCGAGGTCCAAATGAATAGGGTATACGCGAATCTCAGGTCCGATTTTAGGAGGGCCATCATACGTTACGAATTTACAGACTACAACGGTCTGGCGGTTCTAGTGGCGGAATACGAGCACGTGATATCCACTATAGGTGAGGATATAGCCCCTCCGTCCCCCGAGAGATCCCTTATTCCAGAATATGCGTATAAAGAGAAGGGGCACAGCCGAAAAAGAGCGGTTCTGTGGCCGCTATCACCCCGACTTCGGGCGATAGCGATGCCCCACAGAATTCATCCGAGTTGGCACAGCTCAGTAAAATGCTTATCGCAGCGATAGGAGTCGAGAAGCGTGGAACAGGTGCCAACTCGGCTGAAGACGAACGGACGAGCAAGTCCACGACCGACGGGGTCAAGGGGCATAATACTAGAGGCCCCCGTACCAGAAGGGCTCGGAGCGCACTTCGGAAGAGAGGGCAGCACCCACGATGAAAACAGGTACGGGGGCTGTCACCCCCAGAAAGCAAGGGGACGATTCCGACGTGGAGTGCTGGAACTGCCGGGAGAAAGGTCACTTCCAGATCGGCTGTACCAAAAACCGACGGCGTGATTATTCTCGTCGGTGCGGTAAGGAGGAAGTGACCACCAAAGAATGCGCAAGGTCCGGGAATTGTCCGGGAAACAGAAGAAGGGAGAAGGCGTAGGGGTCAACCCTTCTTCCTCTAGTCCCGGACCGACCCCACAGGACGACAGGCACGAATCGGAAAAGATCAAGCCCGAGTTGACGGAATCGGCAATATTATCGATAGCCGACGAGGCGAACTCCACTCCCATAGATACTCCGTCGCCATTGGCAGTAAAAATTCCGCAAATCCGTACAGTGGAAGCGGAAGACACCATCGTTCTTAGCACAAGAACGAGGGTACGCGAAAAACAGAACCCCTGGCTAGAAAATCAGGTGATACTGGCCCTGCTGAAGGCGAATGAGCCACCAGCGGTATCACCGGATAAAGGCCCTTCGTTACCGCTACGTTTAGAGGTAAAGGAGCCCCCAAGGGAGGACAAAGGGCTTACCTTGCGATTCTTTACGACTGCCCGAATTGGTAGTACCCCTAAGGTCCTCGCGTTGATTGATGGAGGGGCATCCCGAACAGTAATGTGAGATATTGGCTTGGTTATAGCAGAACGGTACAAGGCAACATTGCACACGACACCGAACCAAGCGGTTATGACCGCTGACGGTACTGTCAGTCAAGTTCAGGCCACATGTTATCTCCCTGTCGAAATCAATCGTGTTTCGCGAATGATGAAGATCCATATTGTCCCGAGCATGGGAGAACAGGTATTCTTGGGTATGGATTTCATCCACACATTCGGAATAGCACACGATGGCAGTAAACGAGCTTGGTACATGGCGAACTATCCAGAATTAGTCCATCATTATACCGAGGAGGCGATTGAGCTGGAAGTGGAGAGGAGGGACGAAAACCCGACAACGTTAGACCAGTGTTGCGGCCTCAGAGAAATCACAGCTGAGGAGCGACAAGAACTGGACACGTTAGTTGCCGGGGTAATTAAGCCGATGGCCGAAAACAGTAGGGAGTACACAGCGTTTACAGCCCCTGGAATGGGGCTCTTTCAATTCACAAGGATGCCTTTTGGACTGTCAGGAGCCCCTGCGACATTCCAGCGACTGGTAGACTCCCTCATAGGGCCAGACATCGAGCCTAACGTCTATGCGTACTTCGATGACATAGTCATCGTCAATGAGACGTTCAAGGGTCACCAGGAATGGGTAGTACGAGTAATAGATCGCTTACAGGGTGCCGGATTAACGATTAACCCAAAGAAATGTGAATTCGGGAGACTGACCGTACTTTATCTCGGATTCCTAGTGAATCAAAGGGGTTTGCAAGTCGATACGGACAAGGTGGAGCCTCTTTTCTCCTACCCAGCCCCAAGAACAATAAAGCAACTGAGACGGTTCTTGGGGATGGCATCGTGGTATCGTCGCTTCATACCGGACTTTGCGACTGACGCGGAACCACTGAACAGACTGCTTAGAACGAGCGTCCCATGGGAATGGGGACCTGAACAGGAAAGCGCGTTCGCTAAGCTTAAAGAACAAATCGCTACGGCACCGATTGTGACATATCCCGACTTTGAGGTCCCGTTCGTACTCCAGACCGACGCGAGCGATTTTGGCCTCGGGGCAGTCTTAACGCAGATGCAAGATGGCGTTGAGACGGTGATCGCTTTCGCCAGTAGAACGATGTCGGACGCGGAAAGAAAGTATTCGGTCACAGAACAGGAGTGTCTAGCCGTGATTTGGTCGGTTAGAAAATTCCGTCACTACCTGGAAGGGTTTCATTTCA
>CAKNWT010315965.1:0-10065 GCA_932066315.1 Andricus coriarius
GAAAAAATTATCAAATTGGATTGAGCTTTGGCTCACTTTCTTATTGCCTGAAAAAAACAAGTTTATTAGCCAGTTATTTTGTATAAAAGTGCAAAAAGTTATAGCATCTTCTAAATTTTTTAGAACATTTTATTTAAGAATTAAAAATTTAGTGTACGGCTATTTGTTGTATTCAGAATTTCGAACAATTTATATCTGAAATCATTTTCAATAGAAAGCAAATTATCAGAGTTACAGCATTTTCCACATTGAAAAAAAATGAAAATGAACATCTTTAGCCAAACAAGGCACTATATAAAAAAAGTCAACGAAAGAAAATTGTTGCTTTTTGAAATTGAACTTTTGGACAAAAAAACATCAGGTACAATAAAATGTTTCTTTTTTTTTTTCAAAATTTAACATTATTTCACTTTGAAATACTTCATAACTTAATCACTCTGTTTTTATTCTTTAGGTTTCAAAACATTTATTTTGTTTGAAGAAATGGTGATTTTTAAAACGAAATATCTCCAACTCATTATCAGATAAAAAGCTATATGTCGAGACTGCTAAGATCTCCAGAGTATGTAACAAATTGAAATCCGCCATAATATTAAAAAAATAAGGATTTGCTGAATTATATTTTTCTAGATTCTTTTCTGTTTGAACACCTTTCGGCTTTCCATTTTTTCGTCCTCTCAATAAATTATTCGTACGAAATGTGTAGCTCTTATTTGGATAAGCAACTTATGTTCATCAATTTTTTCTGAAGCTTGTGTCCTTACTCTAAAAATTTAATTCATTTATTTGTAACGTTGTTTTTCACAAGTAAAACAAAAACTGCGCGCACTATCTGAAAACTGGCTGATGACACGTTTGTAGATCTTTTTTGTTGCACAATTTTTCTTCTTTTGTCCTTTCTGCATCTTTTATCGTTCAACCGCAAAACAGAATTTTCCTTTTTTCGTTATTCTATGTGCGGTGAAAATTTGCCTTTTCGGGTTTTCAAGAAAATTCAAAAAGTTGTTAAGATAATCTTGTAAGGCTTCTAAAAATCAACGTTTTGCTTCTCTTGACTTTTTTTTTAATATCGTTCGTGTTTTGATTGATAAATTTCATTTTCGTGCTTTTCTTTCAGACCATTAAGAACTAATACCTTCTCATCAGGATGAAAACGTGAAACGCTTTAATGTTTAAACCTTAAAGCAATGTCAGGATAGTAATAGATAATAATAATCGTTACTGAACTCAAAAAAATATGTTTCAAACTTTTTTTAAATATAGCTTTTAACTTTTTTTTTAGATACATATTTAATCATTACGTTGAGAGCCTTTTTATAAATATTTATATTTTAAATGTACCATCCTTTGTACTTCTTAGTTCAAAATGATCTAACTGCAATATTCTAAACAATTGTCATCCTAAGTAAAAAAAAAAAATCTTTTTGACTATAAGACCTGTAAGTTACTATAGATTATTGTATTGGTTAATTCTTGAAGGTTTACTTTTCTGTATATTCTGGCAGCAAATTAAAACTACAATAAAATACAACAATATAAAAAAGTACGAAATTCGTCCAAATGATAGACAAAAGCTAACACAGTTCTGATTGCATTTCTTCAATATGTATTCCAACTCTTGTTAAATCTGGTACCGTATTGTATTGTAAAGTATTCTGTAACGGCAAGGGCTGGAGACCAAAAATCGGAGTTGGTATTTCTGAGGAGCCTACAAATCAGCCTCTATTGACATACTAACATTTTCAAAATTATTATTTTTTGACATAGTCAATGCGATTTTCGAAAACAAGAAAATTTTCAAATTAAGGAAAAGTACTTTTGTTACTTAAGGGTAGACCAGGAGAGTTACTGGGTATTTTATAAAAAAAATATGACCCAATGATAGTAATAATTATTAATATTATTTCGAATCCGCGTTGTTAAATTGATTTGTAACAGCACTAAAAGATTTTTAATTAAAAAATTAACAATTTGTGCACGCCTTATGAATAGTTTAAATATTTATTTTCGAGTTTCATAATGAAAGAGAAATACAGCGTCACTAGACACAAATACTTATGGGACAGACTCAAATATTTTTTTCTTTTCCGCGGAAATGCTGCAATCGCCAAAGTGTCAACAAAAATATCAAAAATGATTTGATAAAAAGATGTCGGAACGGTCGCGTTTATTTACTTTGTAAATACAGAAAGGCTGGGGAACAGGAAACAGAAGTACCAGTCGTAAAATGTCCAGAGTTGGTAATAAAAAATATATTATTTTCAAAATGAAGAATGAATATTTCCAAAATTGGTCGAATGCAGTTCTCTAATTTTTTTCGACACTTGCGCAAGTGCAATTTTGCGTTTTTGTCTCTGTTCAAAATTTCTAAAGTTAGAGTTGAATATCGACACTTTTAAGTTTGAGATTAATGTGAAGAAAAGAACCTCGCCTCTTTTGACTTTTTTCCCGAATTCAATTTTCAATTTTTCTTTTACAATGTAGCGATCGCAGCGGTTCCTCGAAGTAGAAAAACATTTGAAACAATTCGTATTTATTTAGTGAATTCAACTGTGTTCGGTTGAAAATAACAAAAATTTTTTTGGTTGGAATAGCAACAATTACATTTTTCGTTGAGAATTCATATTTTTAAATGCAAATTCAACTGATTAGTTGAGAGTGAAACTATTTTGTTGAAAATCATTTTTTTGTTAATGATTCATTGTTTTATCTGAAACGCTGACATGGTTAAGCAGAATTTTAGCTGGAATTTAACAAAAGCAAATCTTAGGTAGACATTACGTCACCATGTAGAAAAATTTTGAGAGAGAGTTAATTTTCTTATGTTTCATGCCCAAGTTATACTTGTTTAGGAAAATTGTAGACTATCTTTCTAATTAGGTGACTAACGGCATTTTTCCAGTGCGACAATCGGCTGTGTCAACGTGCACAAAGATATGAGAAAGTGTGCAAATAGTTGAAAAAATAGTAAGAGTTTGAAAAAGTTGAGCGAAAATGGAAATTAAAGGAAGAAAGGTAAGTAGCAATGGCTGAAAAAGTAAATAATATCCCAATATTTGCCAAAAAATGTAATTCAAGTGTTCAAAAAAATCTGAATATTACAGATGGACATGTATTTAAGAATGAGTTTTTAGTCAGTCAAGCATTCTATTAATTTTAAACTGACGACTATCAAAAAGTAAAGCAATTTGCTGAAACTAACGTAATTAAAGCTTTTTAAAATTTTTACACTCTCCTTAGTTTTTATACTCCCCTTTTCTACGCTTCTTTTTAATCTTCAAAAATAAGAGCTTTCATAAAAAAATTTAATTTCAAGTAGTCGAATTTTGAATTAATTATTCGTCGATATAAACGTAGCTGAAAGCATTGAACTTAAAATGCATTGAATTAAAGATAATGAATCAATAATGAGATTATCTTTATAACATTTAATTTAAACATTTTTCTGAACATGCATGGCGTTTTTTAGCACAGAAATACACAAGCACCATCCTGAAAAAATATCGCTGATAACCATTTTCATCATAACCAAATGAATAAATCCTCCACCAAAAAGATTATTTTCAACCAAAAAGAATAATTTTCTACCAAAAAAGATGACTTTTCTGAAGAAAAAAAATTTATTAGTTAATATTTTTCTACACGCGCCATTGCATGCAGGTGAAGCAGACGTAATGTGACCGCTTCCAGCCCAGCGACGTTCGCACATGTGCACTCCGCCGCCGGGCCAACATGAAACTTTACGCCCGCTACACATACCCTGCACCACGCAAGTGAGAATATGGAGGAATTTATCTTTATCTTTGAAAAAACTGTATTGCCATACCCGACAGTCTCCCTTCTGCAAAGTACGCTATTTCTTCCTTTCACCTATAATCTAAAATTGTCCAGTACACCAAACATCCTTTATCTGCTTCACATGCTTGTTTTTAAGGAGGAAAACAAAAAGTATGGTCAAAATAGCCTTCTTTACGCCCTCGGTACACAATATACTATTTTAAGTATTTGAAGTTTGAATAAAAAAAAATGAATTTTCTACAACGAAAATTAATTTTCTATAAAAGGATATGTATTTTCAGCAACAAAAATGTATTAGTTGATATTTAAAGGAAAAAGTTGATAATGTTAAATCAAAAACTGTCAACTTTATCAAAGGAAGAGATGAAGTTTTAAACAAAAAAGATAAACTGTTGACAAAACAGATGAATTTTCAATCTAACAAAATGAATTTTCTACAAATTGGATATGATATACTTTTTTCGTTCATATTATATGTTATTTTCGGTTGCAATAAGGTGGGTCTCGTTCATGCCAAACCCCAAGTGAGGTGACCTTACTTATTTCGTCGATCAATCAAAGCGGTGCGGTATCTCCCTCCACCCCCCAAAAAGGACGTTGGAAAGAACTAGGGGTGTGAACTACATTAATTTGCCAATTTCCGTGGACCTACAATTTTTCTGAATGAGAGATGCCACAATGTGACATACCACAAATGTGACCTGCCGGGGTTTGGCATGACAATACCCCCATTCATTCGGGATTTACTTTGAATCCTGATTAATCTATCCTGAATTATTTTTTATTTTTTTGAATTCCTCGAAATACCCTTGCATTTTTTAGCTTAGTTCAAACCTTCTGAACTCAATGAGTTCACTACAAGTTTACTTAAATTCCTTTGAATTAGCTAGTTTGTTTGAAAGTCTTATGAATCCAATTCTTTTGAATGCTACTCTTGTACTCTTGTTTAAACTATAATCGGCACAACTCTTAAAAAAAATAATGTGAAGAACGTAAAAGAGGAAGTGAAAATAAACGTGAAACAGTTACATAATCGTCCCCTTATTTTATAATTTTCTGTGTTTTCAGTACCATATTTTTGTAACGTTTCGTACAAATAATGAATAACTACTTATTAAAAGAAAGTATTTGAACTAATTAATATGCACTTCTTACGGTGAGCTATACTACAAATGCTGTAATTCCGCTCTTTGTGATTAAACTTTCTCAAATCATTTTAAATCTGTTCTATAGAAAAACATTGCATATCCACATCCACCGGATTGAACAAAAGTGATTATATGAAATTAAATATCGATCGCTTTGTCAATGATAGCCACAATAAAAACATCAAGAGAACATTTTTGACTTACTAAAGGCTTCTAAACCTAGGGCCATCATCTATTTCCTTAGAAAACTTTTTATCCTTGCGGTTCAAACAAGAATTATTATCATTATTATTATTTCCAGTAATGAATCCATTAAATACTTAATAAATTTAAATTAGTGAAAATATTACTAATTAGCTTATATGTACAGCAAACTGTTAACTAATATGAGAGTAATATTCTATAATTTCACGAATGTAATGGTGAAAAATCACAAATTTATTTTACCTACGAAAGTCATTCAGTAAAAATATTTTCGAATTCTTTAAAAAATTCGGTAAATAAACAATTATTCAACTATTCAACAATTAGAAAGTTTTGATCAAGCAGGCTCAATAAATTGTATGGGAGGTTATGATCCCCGTAAAAATAGCATTTACCAGCAAAATGATTTTGGCAGATTTAGTACTATAGGAATTAACGAAATCAAGGACATTTTAATCCAAACAAGAGCGCTAAACAGAGAAATAATTCTTTTAGTAATCCAAATCAATCACATTTTCATTACGAAAATTCGCAAAATCGTAGTTTATATCCGGATTATAATGATCGAAATAAAGATCCATATAATCAATCTCAAGGGCGTTATCAACGGTCAAATGATTTTCAGAAAAATCGTAACTCCCGCGAACAAAACAATAGAAATACATGTCAGCAAAACAATGTAAATGGACGGGTAGAGGATGATGTTTACAAACGAAATCATAATTATGCAAATCAAGTCAACTTACCTAGAGATACGAATGCTCAATTCCAAAATAAAACAAGGCTCATAATAATCAGCAAAATAATCTGCCAGAAAGTAATATGATCAAACAGACAAGAGTTATAGAAGTCGTGGAAAATAAAGATAATCAAGATGAATTTTTATGCAATCAGGGAAACGCACATGCTTCGCGTCAGTAGATAGATAGAGGATCAGATTAGATTATATCAGATAGAGATTACACACGATAGAGGCGAATCCGGGGCCCAAATATTTTAGAAAGCCTCTATCTTTAGATATGAGAGGTGAACTTTTAGAAAACGATGATAATACGGTAGATAAAGAATTAGATAAATGGCCTATAATGATTTTAAATCTCGAGAACATAGAAACAAATGCATTAATAGATACAGGTAGCAAAGTAACTTGTATTTCTGATACCTTTAATGAAAGTTATTATAATCTTTTCAACGAATGCGAACTTTTACCAATTGTAGAGACCACAATAATTGTTGGTGCAACTGGGGCAAGACCTATCAAATTTATGCAAAATATAGAATGGGCGGCTGGGAAGGCTCTTATTTTTTTCTGATTGTTTCAAGGCTAAATAAAGAGTGTTTCATTAAAGTGGACTTATGAAGAAGAATAAATAGTAAAATCGATTTTGAAGATAATATCATTGAACTGAAAGATAAAAATTAATCGATTAAAATTAAACTGTTAGAAGAAGATGTAAAAAATATTCGCATAATAATAAATGGGGAAAATGTCCAAAAAGAAAGGTACATAGAATGTTTAGAGAAGTATTAGGAACCCGAAGAAAATGTTCCAAATGTTATAAAAGAAATTAATACAATTGAAACTTATGATAATGCCTAAGATGAATATGCATTTACTGATGTACAAATAACAGAAAAATTGCTCCTCTGTACTGTTTTAAACGCATTAGAAAAAGAGCGATTCTACAAACTGATATATCGATATAAAAATATATTTTCTAGAAAACCGATTAGGATACCTGTGAGTAAAAAGTGTAGGTTCGAAACTGACCTGTATGAGGAAAAGTACTGTTAATTTACTTTTCACTTTTTTGCCTTTGAACTATTTCTGTAAAAAGTGTTCTCATTTGCAAAATAATATGGGGATACGGCGATTGGTTAAAATTTCCTTTACAACCTCCAAAATTTTGATAAATTTGACAAGGTTTGGTATAAGGTAGGACCCAATTATTACAAAGAATTAAAACGCAGCAATAAAAAAATAAAAATAAACTTAACCATCTGTTTTCTATTCCATTTTTTTTAACTTGAATAAATTATAATCAAAACTAGAGTCAGAGCATCAGTTATTTACTTTCTATCATTGAGATTCAACAATAACAGGGCAGCCGAAAAAGGAAACATCTTGAATTAAAAGGTGGTTGTTCGGAATTGACTGACCTTCAATGAGTGGGTACTTTTCTTTCCTTTTCCAAGCAAATTTTGTCGTCGTCCGAACGCTAAATTGAGAACTTGTCTCGTCGTTTCGGTAGACAAGTTCAAATTAATTGTATATCTATTTTAGAAATGATTTAAATATAGACAAGTTCGTTTTTTGGAGCCTTTTTGTTAACATTAAAATAATCCAGTTTTATTATTTATTCTCAGTGGTCTGTCATTTAACCCTTTGGTACTGGCGGGCGGAATTCCATGTCGCTTTCCGCTCAAAAATTATTATTTTATAGTCGGCAATGATCTCGTGAAGATAGAAGGTGCGTTCTCTCTGCACTTCGTACCGCCCGCCATGGGGAAAATAACCTATCTACTTAACAACAACAAAAACGTGTTCGCAATTTCTGTGGAAGCTATTTCTAATGCTAAATTAGGTGGTATGTTAATTTTTGTTTAAAACTACAAATGAACATTCTTATTAGGGAAAAACTTCGCCTAGTACGCGCCAGTGCCAGAGGGTTAATGTATTTGTCGTTAATAAGGTTTATAAACATTGCATCGTTTTTCCTCATATAAAGTTCTCTTGCTCGCCAACATTTGTGGTCCTTCGAAAACCGGGTAAAGTGAATCGCACCTTCTGGGTAGTTCGCGAGTGCAATTAACATGTGTGCATCGTGATACAATCATATCAAGACAGTTTTTTACTCAGTGAAACCTCTAGGGATTTATTGGAGTGAAAAAAGAGAATTGTTGTGAATTGCATAGTGAAGTTCAAGGTACACATGAATAAAAAAAGCTTCATCTAAATCATGCATACAGCAAGGAAACATAAAGGGAGTAATGTATAATAAAATCTAATCATTTTTCTTGGTTTCGGCAGTATGGTCTCAACAATTGTGTAATGTTTTAATTCAGTGTACGTAAATCCTCGGCACGCGTATAACCTTGGCAGCTGACTACTGTTTACACCTGCCAATCATACGGGACGATTCGTCTTTTGAGTGAAATTTATGGAATGACTCTCGAGAATTAACTTTACTTATGCTTCGAAATGATTGTGGTGATTCATAGAATTAATCATTTCCGTTCTTGATTATTGCTCAACACTTTCGAGTGTTGAGCAATCTACACCTATCTCTTTTATTTTTTCAACTACGATTAGCAGCAATTCGTGTTAGTGTATTAGTCTCGAGTCAACAAATACACTTCGTAAGATTGTATTAATCAACTTTCGGGACGACGATTCAGACACTTTATTACCTGTGAAAACAGTGAGACATTTCGTCTAAACGGCTTACCTAATTTAATTACTTGTCTTGTTATTAAAAAGTTCGTTCATTCAAAATGACGAAAAGACAAGCTGAGCTATACCTTTTTGAGCAAGTGAAACTTCCCAGTCGAATAAAAAATTCGTTCCAATCGGTTCGTACATTACACACGCGCGGTATGCTCCGGGCACGCCTGGAGACGCTTGAAGCAGATTACTTGAAGTTCCAGCAACAGCATGTTGAGTTGTTGAAAGCGCGTTTGAAGGGAGAAGTCGCATATTTCAAGGATGACATCTTCACCCAAACAGAAGAATGGTATCAAGTTGCTGAAGGCAAACTCTTCGATGCAATCGACGCTCTTGCCTCCGTGCAGGCATCTAACTATTCAAATCGCGGATTTTGTTAAATTACATCATTTAGATACAAAGTTAACAGGAGAGCCTTCTCAGCTTCTTGAAAACATTCCGGTTACAATCTAGAATTATAAGCTTGCGTGAGATTTGTTAGTAAAAAGTTATGAGAATAAGAGAATATTGATAAATTCTAACTTGTCTATTTTCTTTTCGTTAAAGCCTCTAAAGACGGAATCAGCTTCGAATTTGAAGGATGTAGGCAACACTGCTGAAGAAAACCTAGTAGCTCTCAAGGCACTTGAATGTCCAGTCGAACATTGATCACATTTCTTAGTCTTTCATCTGACCAACTTACTGGACTCACAAACTCGACGTGATTCGAAGACATCACTAGGTGATACGAAAGAGGATTCTTCGAATTCAAAGTGGAATGACAAATCGCAGGCACATAAGTATGGCAATGGAACCCATGGGTCGAACAAGAGTTCTGCTTCAGTGTCTGTGCGTGCACTCCTTGATCAGGGTTCTGTAGTGCCTCTCGTATCTGAGCGTATTCTTGCACCACGTTTCGAATCCGACTTCGAGTATCCATTGGACGCGCTCGTGCTTCCGCGTCTTACTCCATACCGCCTACGTTTCGAAAGGGGAAATGAAAGTTTGTCTCATCTTTCAAATTTAAATCTAGCAGATCCAGATTTCGGAAACACAAGAGTGATCGACGTGATCATTGGAGCAGAAGTTTGTCCTTATCTCCTTCTTGCGAATATTCGGAAAGGTTCCTTTAACGCTCCGGTTGCTCAGGAAACATACTTCGGCTGAACCTTGTCTGGGAAAAATACAGGAGATTCGTTACCTAAATCAACTGAAGAGACTTCTTCAGTACTAGGAATGCTTTATTTTGTGCAAAACACCGTAGCATTTGACCTTCAAAGGTTTTGGGAGGACCAAGAGGTTCCATCGAAGTCCATACTGATGTCTGAACAACAGGAGTGTGAGGATTTCTTCGTGTCAGCTCATTCGCGCACTCCTGAAGGACGCTATGTTGTTCGACTTCCGATGAAGTAAGACATTCCATCATTTGGCAATTCTTTTCGTCCATCCTTTCGGATGCTTCAGCGCATGGATCGTCGCCTCGCGAGCGAC
>CAKNWT010315998.1:494-12338 GCA_932066315.1 Andricus coriarius
GAGCATCTCTCACGGCTGGGCATTGTGTCCATGATAATTACTTGCAGAAGGCTTTGCAGCGTCTTTAGACGCTGGAAGAATTTTCTAATAATAGTCCCAAAATGAAACCTGAGGATGAGACCTGCGAGCGCCTGTTTATGATACTCATGTCCGCGCTCCCGATGGCCGATATACCATTCAGCTTCCGCTGCGATCGGATCCGCCTATGGCCTCTGCTATGACCCGACGAATGGCCTTGAGTTCGCTATCCACGACACACCGTCGCTTTGCTTTATGCTTTATGCGTCACTTTATGAAAGTCTATGAGGAGTTGGGGCATATGGAAAGAGTTCCTGTTTCTCAAATAAGTAATCCACGAGCGTGGTATATACCGCATCATGCTGTTATCCAGTCCAGCCCGCATCAGCTAAAGCTTCCTGTTGTCTTCGACGCCTCACGACGCACTGCCGAACAGTAATGGTTAAATAAATTCTTAATGCCGGGGACTGCTCTTCAGGGCGATATATCTCTGATACTTTTGAATTGGTGCAGATATCGCTTTGTTTTTACAGCGGACATCATAAAGATGTTTCGCCAAATCCGCGTTCGAACTGAGGATCAGGATCTGCAGAGAATTCTTTGCGCTCCTGATCCTGTGGATCCGCCCGTAGATTATTGTTTGACTACGGTCACTTGTGGGACCGCGTGTGCCCCATACTTGGCAATTTGCACAGTAGGCGAGCTGGCAAAGGATGAGCAGCAGCGTTTTCCCCTTGGGGCTTCTTGCCTTCAGCGCAATACCTATGTCGATGATATTTTCGCGGGGGCTCACTGGTGGATATCGCGATTCTAAAGCGAGATGAATTGGCTGCGATTTTGCGCTCTGCTGGTTTTGAGTTGGATAAATGGGCAGCAAATCATTCTGTTCTGCTTCCTGGACGCTGCAGACAGAGGGAGCCGGAAACAACCAAAAAAATTGCTCTCAATGAGCGTGTTAAGACGTTAGGCTTGCTTTGGACTCCAGCGATGGATGTATTTGGGTTTAGTGTTGCCGACCTGAGCTGAGTTACTGTTACTGCAAGGATTTTGATGTAAGATCTCTGGATTCTGAAATACGATTGGGACTCCCCTTTGCGGTCGGAGATCCTTGAGCGATAGACTGATTATAGTAACTCAATGACCTCCATCCCTACACTCTCGATCGATCGCTGTTTGGGAACCTCTCCAGACTCCCGGTGTCAGCTTCGTGGTTTCTCGGATGCATCTTCTCGCGTATATGCCGCATTGGTTTATCTGAGAATCCAGCTTGATGACGGCCGTCACCGGGTGTCGCTTCTTATGGCTAAAACTAAGGTAAGCCCTGTCAAGACAATAAGCATCCTGAATCTCGAACTGAGCGCAGCTGCTCTGCTTGTGAGACTTATCTGTCACATTCAGAAGCTGCCCTTCTTTAAAGAGCTACCTATCTTTGCTTGGTCTGACAGCCAAGTAGTACTCGAACTCAGCGCAGCTGCTCTGCTTGTGAGACTTATTTGTCACATTCAGAAGCTGCCCTTTTTTAAAGATCTACCTATCTTTGCTTGGTCTTACAGCCAAGTTGTACTCGAACTGAGCGCAGCTGCTCTGCTTGTGAGACTCATCTGTCACATTCAGAAGCTGCCCTTCTTTAACGATCTACCGGTCTTTGCTTGGTCTGACAGCCAAGTAGTACTCGCGTGGTAACGCAAACACCCATGCTATTGGAAAACCTTTGTTGCTAACCGCGTATCCTTCATTCAAACCGAGCTGCCCTCGGCTGAGTGGAGGCATGTTTCTTCCAAGGAAAATCCGGCTGATCTCGCCACTCGTGGGGTGAGGCCTGAAAAATTTAAAGGTATTGAAAAATGGTGCATGGACCACAATGGCTCTCATTGCCCGCTGCGGATTGGCCAGATCGGCCGAGTGCCTTGCGCATAATGCACGTGCGAGAGCACATCCTTGAACCGGAATCACGGTATGTTGTTGCCGCCCCCTGGTTTATTTTCGCAGATGAAGAGGGGGTGAAATGCATAATTTGTTATTTCTGACTTCTTTAGAGATCTCTGAACCTCGCGCAGAAATTATTCGATTGTCTCAGGCGGAAGCCTTTCACGCGGAGCTCGTGCTTTTGACCAACGATCTCTATGACCTTACGGTGTTAACCCCAACGTGTCCGTTACAACTTTTGGAAACGCTGGTCACTGGAATACCTACAATATCTTCAGGAGCGGAACAAATGGCACAGTCCATCCGACAACTTCGCTGTGGGCCAGTTGGTCATTTTTTAAGACGGACGCTATTCACACTCGAGGTGGCCTTTAGGACGCATTATTGCGGTCGGTCCTGACCCTGACAATATTGTAAGGGTGGCTACAGTAAAAACGGCCACTAATACGCTATGTCGTCACATCGCGAATCTCTGTCCTCTCTCTCTACCATCACCAAGTGCTGCGACTTCATGGCCATGCTGGGCGGATCGCTAGGCTGTATCCTTGTGTACTACTCATTGTTATAGCGTATATCTAACATTCAGGCTGTAGTTTATACTTTCGTCCTGCGGACGAAGGCGGGCGGGATGTTTGGCTGCTTTTTACCGTCATCTGAAATCGTGGCGAGCTTGACTTAGTTTATTGTCTCTTTAGTTTATCCATTCTCGGAAAGGGGCTGCACCCGGAATAAAACTGTTAGCTCTGCGCGTAGCTCGAAGGTCACCGCCGAGCAGGTAGAATGCACCCTTTTCCCACGACTTTATATATAATTGGATCAGGAATTTGTTTTTACTTTTATAACTATTATTTTCTTAAAAGTTCAGTTCAAGTTGACCCTTTGTGGTGAGAGGTTCCATTTTGCGAGTGTGAACGAGTATCATGCTGGATTGTGTGTGCCTGCCATTGTGTGGATTAGTGTATGATAATAACGAGTCTCATGTTGGATTATGTGTCTCTGCCATTGTGTGGATTAGTGTATGATAATAACGAGTCTCATTTTGGATTATGTGTCTCTGTCATTGTGTGGATTAATGTATGGCGGACTGGTTGTCATCCCAATATTGTGAACGAGTCTCATGTTGGATTATGTGTGTTTGCCACTGTATTTATTGAGGTATGGCGGACTGATTGTCATCCCAATACTTATGCATTCTCTCATAAGGTAAATTTTGACATACTTTTGTGATCACTATTTGATTTTTCGGCTTTTTCCTCCACTCATGGAGTGGAGGTTTTTTATGCCATAGAATAAACTCTTTCCTTTGCAACTGAAATTTGGTTGTGTTTATTTAAACCCCAATACGCTCCACTAGCAATTGAGTGCCTGATCATTACTCAAACAATAATGTTTATCAAAGACACTGGTACTTCCGGTTTTTTCAATTTGACATTAAAAAAAATGGGAGCCAAGAAAAGTTTTTTTATAGAACTGTCGATTTTCATATAAAATTTATGAAACGTGACAGTTTAAACGTAAATATTATTAAATATATTAACCAAAGAAAAGAAAATCAACAATAAAGTCATAAGATATCCATGCGAACGAGGGTTAAATCGAACCAAATGTGCCCGGAAATCGTGTAAATTCACTTATAAGGTCGATTTTACAGTCAACTTATTGAAATGTGACAGCTTGAAAGTTGATATTATGAACGATATGAACCGAAGGAAATAAAGTCAACAATAAAATCAAAAATTATCTGTTGGGCCGCGTTGATATCCCCGCGCCGCACATTGGACCTTTTTTGAAATTCTGTCTCGAAATCGTAGACCTTTGGATCGGAAAGACTTAGAGGGATATTTTTTTTTAAATTAAAGAAAAAACCTTTCCGAATATAGAAAAATTATAGATAAAGTCAAAACAAATAATTTTGACCTTCAAAATCTGGTTTGAAGATGGCATTTTTGGCAAAAAAAATCGTTTATTGAATACTAAAAACGCTTAGATTTTACATTTTATGAGCGATACATTTTTTCATATAGATTTTTGCATGCCCAATCCGACTCTGATGTGTAAATCGTTGTAAAATAAAATCCAAAATGGCGGAGGCAATATGGCAGACTAAAATTGTAAAACGAAACCGATTTCACTAAAATTTGCTGCAAGTTGGGTTTTCAGGTCGCTGATTACAAATCCAGGGTCAACATTGAAAAATTGAAAATGGCGGATCCAATATGGCGGAGCAAAATTGAAAAATGAACCCGATTTGACTACATTTTGCTACAAAGGTGTGTTTCGGGTCGCTGATTTCAAATCCAGGGTAAAAATTCAAAATGGCGGATCCAATATAGCGGAAGAATTTTGTAAAAGGAAACCGATTTGACTAAAGAATGCTACTCGGGTTTATTTTGGGTAGCTCATTTTAAATCCAGGGTCAGAAATAAAAAATTAAAAATGCGGATCCAATATGGCGGACCATTTTGAATTTTTGAATTTTGACCCTGGATTTGAAATCAGCTACCGGAGAAACACCTTTGTAACAAAATGTAGTCAAATCGGGTTCATTTTTTAATTTTGGTCTGCCATATGGGATCCGCCATTTTGAATTCTTAAATTTTGACCTTGGATTTGTAATCAGCGACCTGAAGACCCAACTTGTAGCAAATTTTAGTGAAATCGGTTTCGTTTTACAATTTTAGTCTGCCATATTGCCTCCGCCATTTCGGATTTTATCTTACAACGATTTACACATCAGATTCGGATTGGGCATGCAAAAATATATATTAAAAAATGTATAGCACATAACATGTAAAATCTAAGCGTTTTTAGTATTCAATAAACGATTTTTTTTTGCCAAAAATGCCATCTTCAACTCAGATTTTCAAGATCGAATTTTTTTTTTTTACTTTCTCTATAATTTTTCTATATTCGGAAAGGTTTTTTCTTCAATTAAAAAAAAAAGAAATATCCCTCTAGATCTTTCCGATCCAAATTTCTACGATTTTGAGACAGAATTTCAAAAAAGGTCCACCATGCGCCGCTTCACTCACCTATAGTGGGAGTATGAGACTTTGCCTGGGACTTGTTGGGCCGCTCGGGAAATTCCCAAGGGCAGAGCCCCTTACCTTCACTATCTTTTTATTATCTGCTTCTCTCGCTCAGTGTGACAAAAAGGTTGCTAGTAGGTGACACTTAAATCTCTCGTACTTAATCCTTTTTATAACTTTATTGCGGAGACGTGCTCCTGGCATAGAAAAGTGGATTATGCTTAGATGAGGACGACATCCCAGGTCGCCACATCTGAAAAATGTGGGCTTAGGAGTATCGCAAGAAATGTTGAAGGGGGGGGGGGGGTATAAACGTAACCTGCAATAATGATATCCGGAACGAAAATGACCAACGTGAACATTTCTGTAATCCAGTGGGGTTAACCACCCGCGCAGTACTGGTCCTACACTGGACACCAGTACATATGATCGGTGAGTCGGCAAGTACTGGCTGGTGAATGGCTCTGCGATCGTTACTTTATGTCTATGAATGGCCAAACTATGCATTTCATTTTAAAATAATTGATAAAATAAACAAATAACATAGAACATTTCCACCACTCAACATCATCCCTTCTTTCATTTCAAAGCGTTAACAATGAATAACAATTACTTTTTTCCTTTAAAATACCAAACTATTGATTTTTTCATATGATATCTTTATCAAATAAACAATTTATATTCAATGACAATTGTTTATAACTCAACACCACCACTTATATAATTTGAAGGCGTTAATAATAAAAAACAATTGCTTTCGGTCTACAAGTTGTCAAAGTATCCATTTGTTGATAAATTTTGTTTATAAAATCAACAAATAATATGGATTGACTATCGTTCATCGCTAAACATCACTGCTTGTGTAATTTTCAGAAGATTAAAGAGAAATACGAATAATTTCTACCTATAAACGACCAAAGCATGCATTTGTTTATAAAATAAACCAATAATGTGAAATGATCAATCTTTATTAATATATATATTGCAAGAAATATAATGTAAAGGTACTAAGAAACAAAAACGATTACTTTCTGACAATAAGTGCATAAACTATGCATTTGATTATATCATTTGCTTATACAATGAAGCAATTATAAAAGACTAACACATTATCAATACCAAATATGATCTGTATAAGAAATCAAGCGATTCCAAATTACACATATACTTTGGATTTGCAAAGTCCATGATGTTGACAATTTGTCAATATAATTTGTTGACAACATTTCGATTCGATATCCTGTACATTATTTACATTCTTCAAATACTTCGAGATTCATTTGCATAGAGTATATCATTAAGCTATTTCCCTTTCGGCGAGCCTCTAGGGGTAAGCATGACACTACCCGATTCGGGTAGTGTTTTTTAGGTGGATAGTTTCTTGTAGTAAATAACTACAAGTGTGGGCTCACCACACCCACGACTGCCAACAGCAACGCAGTAGTATCAGACGGTCACCCATCCAAGTACTAACCGCGCCCAACACTGCTTAACTTATTAACTTAACTTAACTTATTAGCCATAGAGAATGGCATTAATTAAGGCATTGTCACCAGATACAAAATGATAATTAAAAAATGTCGCATTTTCGCTTTTTTTTATTTACATACAAAATATGAAATGATAAGAATGAAAGAATGTAATCCATATACGCTCTTAAGACGGTATGATTACCTCCTGCTCCTACAAGATTTGAAACGAACTGTGTGGGTGCTTTTTAGTGGTCGGCCCGCAATTACTGATAACTGCACTCAGTCTGGGTATGTGTACTATTTGATCTAATTCTACAAATATTTAAAATAATGTCCTCCACTAACGCTTTTAAATCTCAGGTTTTTCTACCTGAAATGCGGTGGTAAATAACCGTTTGTTGGCACATCATAAAGTACCAGATTTTTCGCAGGAGTGGTACAGAACCCTTGTTTTTGCATATAATAAATGCCACATTTTTCACAGCTGTTTTAAAGAACCCTTCTTTTGGCATTTTATAAAGTCCTAGATTTTTCCCAGTACAAGAAAATCCTTTAGTTTTCCGTAGCGCGTTCACACTGATAGAAATAATAATGTTGATTTAACCATATGATCGTTGGTTGAAAAATTGCGAGTATATTTATAATATAATACGTGTACTTTAATGATAAAGAGTAGGAAATGCACTTACTGAAATATGGTAAATACAAGTTACTTATATTTGTGGTACAAAAATGTAATATTTGTGTTGCTATTGTATGAAATGTGTAATTCTATTAAACATTTGCTTGAGGGAACTATCTCTGAAATGTTGTCGTTTAGCAATACCCTTTGTATGACTGATTTACCCGACTCGCTTTGTTTAGTTCACAACAGGCCCATCTTGATCGCGCCTGCGCGTCTACTTTCGTAAGCAACAAGAATCGGATGGGCAAAACAGACATACTGTATGGCTGTATCTATACCAGCAATAAAATAGAGCTAATTTAATCATAAATATTGTTGTACCACTTATTCATTTCTATCAGTGCAGAGAGTCGGATATTTTGTTCGTATTCTCAACGAGTGCTAAGAGAAATTTTGTTGAAAAACTTTAGTGGAGATTTTACGCTCCACGAATATTAGTGATTCATTTAAAAACTTTACGAGTGATTGTATTTACTGATTAAAAAACTGTAGTGGAGACATTATACTCCACGTGTATTAGTTATTCTTTTAAAAACTTTAGGAGTGATTTTATTTAGTGATTAAAAAACTGTAGTGGAGTTCCTACACTCCACGAATATTATTTATTTATTAATATTGTAGCATTTAGTTCATTTACCGACAAAGTTAAGATTTTTTCTGCTTTTATCATATTTCCGAGTGTTGTGTGTGCGATAAACAGTGAAAAATGGTTAACGCAAAAAAAGGGATTATAAAGCATCGTACGTTGGCGAGGGAGATTGTCAACAACGTAACGTGCATCGAAGACCTGGACAATCTCCAGTTTGGATACGGACGAGATTCTCTCACGTTCAAGGTAAGAGATTTTACAATAATTTTATTTTCAAAAACAAATAAGTGTATATTGTTCTCAACAAGCTTATAAGAAAGAATAGGTTTTCATTGAAACGACCCAGTTCGGCGAAGCTCCGCTGCACGCCAAGTTCGAAGCCTATATACATATACATTGCACTGTTGTACCAAACGTCTACAGCCGTCAACTTTACCCACATTTGCGATTTTTTTATACACTTAGAGTGCACTCAATTTCAAGGAGCACCGCTGTCAGAGGTTTTTGAATTTTCATTTCTTTATTTATCATACGTTTACTCAAAATACGAGTAAGGCGACATTTCGCACATAATTATTATCGACTCCTCATCAATGGTTTGCATATAATGAGAATCATCTTCAATCAACGCGAAAGTACTCACAGGATACAAATGATTTTATTATTGTATGTTTTAATCATTATAATCAAATTAAATTAACAAATAGCCACAGAAAACCTTCTTTCGGTTGAAAAACATTTGTTCTTACCAGAACATGCTTTAGACTATTGTGAGAGTGATTCTTAAACAGAAAATCTATAAATTATTAGCAATTACCATTGTTGTAAACAATTTCTCACACAAATGTGGAATTCGCGTTTTTCTAAATTGAGGTTTTTCTTTTATCGTGTACATTGAGCCAAATATTCTTCCAAGTAATATACGTTCAATTATATTGGTATAAATACAATAATTGTTCATTTTTTAAACAAATCAAATATATACATATAAAACTTTTGCACTTTGCACTGGAAAATAATTTTTTGCCCCAAAACTGCTTTGAATCTGTGTGAAACAGATTTGCAGTCACTATTTATATGTGAAATTGACAGTAAGCCATTTTTATTATTTTGTGTGAGAGATTTGTAGTCTCTATTTCTAGGTAAAATTAACAAGAAGCCATTCTTCTTATTCATTGTTCTTATTGGATTTAAAATATCACGAAATTGTCATATATTGAAAGAATGTTGCAAGTTCTGTTGAAGGCAAATTTTTCTTACCTGACAAAATTTTACATTATTGTGAGAGTAATCAACAGTAACAATGTCTATAAAACATTAAGAATTTGAATATTTATAAACCATTTTTGTGGAAAATCTTGGAATTAATGGCTTTTGAATTGCGGATTCTCCTTCATCATCTGCATTGATGCAGATATTCTTCAAAATGCGGTAGGTTCAATCATATTGTTTGTTAAAGTATAAAAATTGTTGCTCCGGTAAACTGCTTTGGCAGTTTTGCCTGAAAAAGATTTCTTTCACTGACATTGCTTTTACTTTTTCTGAGACTGTGACTGCGAATTTCTCTCACAAAACCGTAAAGCAGTTTCAGTGAAAAAAATTATTTTGCAGGCCAAAGTGCAAAAGCTTTGAATTTATTGAATTTCTTTATAAGAGAAAAAATTTTTCTATTTCAATAAATATAATTGAACCTATGTCATTTTCAAGAATATCTGCGTCAATTTAGATGATGAAGGAAAATCGGAAATTGAAAAACCATTTATTCCAACATTTTCTACAAAAATGGTGTTTAATTATTAAAATTGTTTAATGTTTTATAGACATTCTTAGTGACGATCACAGATAATAAAAATTTGTTTGAAAGCAAACTTTAAACATTTTTGAAATATTAGACAATTGTGTGATATTTCAAATGAAGTAATAACAATAATTAAGAATAATTGCTTAATGTTAACTTTACATAGAATTTCATTTCTTTGAAAAATCAAGAATTGTTGTATTTATACCAATATAATTGAACATTAATTGGCTTAAGGCCATGTCAGGGTACCGTGGCATACCTGCTGGCTAAACTGTCACTTCCTATTGTCAGGCGCTCGAAGTCGTGCTCACTGCTCAGCGGGGCGATGTGATGCTCATTCTTAAGAATATTTGCATCCATTCAGACTAATTGTTGATAATTTCTAGATTTCTCGACTAAAAATCACATTTAATTAAAAGGACATTAAATCAAATGACAACAATGAACTTATTTATATTCTGGGAGCACTGTTGCGTTGATTTAAGATAATTTTCATAACATGTAAACCGTTCTTCAAGAGTAATAGTATATTGTGCTACAAGTTGAAAAAGCGAGAGATTTAAAACGAGTGTGAAGTTAGCTACCCGAGCGGAGCGAGGGTGGCTATCACACGAGTTTTAAATCGTCGCTTTTTCAAGGTGTGGGACACGATACTTTTTCTATAATTTGTGTAAAAAGTGCTAGTTTTTGTTCACCTGTATTTTGTGTAAAAAGAGGGCGATTTTTAGTCGATTGACGCAACACGAACAATGGCAATTACCAAAACCATTGCAATAATATGGCCGTAGCAATAAGCTGGTAAGAATGTTTGGTTAGAATGCCACTAACCAAATTTCCGATTATCCGCGAATAAACCAAGCACAGTATGTTCGGAGAAACTGACGGTGTTTTTTGCTTTCGCCAAGCAATTTCGTCCATATCCATAGAAGCGATTAAACCATTGACAATCAACAACTTTTTGGAAATTGATTTTTAGGTTAGGAACGAGAGTCGGAAAATACAATGAAGTTGCCTGCGCACGAGCTCACCCGAGGCAGCACGAACACACACGGAGTAACACGAAGTAGTTTGCACTTCATTTACTTTTTTCACTGTCTTACTTTTGTCACTGCATTATTTACTTTTCTCACTGCGTCCGTTCACTTTTTTCACTGTTGCCCGGAAAGTTCGGCACTGCGCATGCGTCACGTCATCGACCAAAAATCGGTCACTTTTTACACCAAAAACAGGTGGAAAAACTGGCACTTTTTCGCAAATTATAGAAAAATAATAATTATGTGCTAAATCTCGACTCTCTCGTACTTTCAGTAAACATATAAGAAAAATGGCAATTCAAAAATGTATGGCCAAGGTGCTGTTTCAATGTACGTACCCTTTAATTTGTAATAAAATCCTAAATCGGCGAAAAATTCAAGGCTGCAGACTTTTTTTAAACAAAAATATGCGTTTGTTTCCAGTGTGCGTTACGCACGTGCTTGCTCTCGCACTTCGACAGCGTTTTCGTACGTTCTTCCACCATTTCTCCGTGAGGTAGCTTTCGTGAATTGAAATTTAAATCTGTACAAGTTTCATTATTTTAATTTTAAATTGATTGTCTAGTCAGGCGATTCGAAACGACAATTGTGCAATTGTTGACATTTGCAACAAACCGTATATGCTGAAGAAGGAGTTGCCGGGGCATGTTTCAAGTTTGAAAATGAAATATACCCATTGCCACTTCCTTTCAGGACATAAATGTAGTGGCAAAAGATTCTGTACAGGTCTTAATATTCCCCACCTACATCAGATAAGATAACATTTTCAGCCAAACAACGCACGATACCAAAAAAAGTCGAGACAAGAAAAATGTTTCTTTTTGCACGCCCTACCAGCCTATTATGACGACTTTTTGAATTTTCCTTGAAAAATCGAAAATTCACATTTTATTGCATAAAAAATAATTAAAAATCCAAAAATCCAATATTACAGCCAAACTATGCAAGATACAAGAAATGATGATCAAACAAAGTTTGTGCGTAAAAAAAAGATCTAAAAATTTTTTATTGATCACTTTTTGACGGGATGTGTAGTTTTTGTCTCATACGTAAAAAATAACATTAACAGTGAAAAAATCTGCCCGAGTAGTGGGCACGTTCTCATCAAAACTTTGCTTATATTATTTCTTTTTCATCTCGTGTGTAGTTTTTCAATATATTTATTTGTTTTCGTGTCCTCAATACTATTTCTAACGATTAAAACAATAAAAAAATTACCAATAATGCTCATGGTACTTGAAACTTTGTATTTTCACATTCTCATCTAGAGAAGGTATTAGATTTGTGTAA
>CAKNWT010316001.1:637-18322 GCA_932066315.1 Andricus coriarius
AAAGGAAGGACATTTGGGTTGTGCGAAGGACTTAGAAGGACACGACTAAAAAGAAGGACAAATTCTTCCAAGGAAGGACGTTTGGCACCCCCATTATAACTAAATTTTTATATTTGGAGGACAAAACACTAATTTAAAAGTTCTGAATAGAAACCTGTAAAAATTACGCATAAAACGGGAATTTTTCAATTTGAAAATCAATAAAAAAAATTGTTTGTGTGTGATCGGCGCAAACACTCTGACTCCATTTCAGACACACAAGCACTGACAATTCTGTATCAGACGATGGTTCGTGGGTAGACAAAAAATATTTATATAAGGGAAAATATTGTAAAAGTTATTTATGAGATCATGAAAAATAATTCATCAATTTAAAAAAAAACTCAAAAATCAGTAAAATCTTCTAGCCGGAATCGTATTTCCAACATGCTTTCTTCATTTTGGCCTACTGTGCGTCACTCAAACAATTTCTCTTCAATGGGTAACATACTTTTATTAAGTGATACAATAAGGTGACTGGATTTAAAAAAATCGAAAACTCTTATAAAAATATTAAATCGCATTACTAGAAAGTAAGGTACAGGCTTTTAAAACTACACTTATACAGGCGTTAGGGTAAAAAATTCGATCACCTACCACTTGGGGAGGAGTGGCATTGTACTAATTGCATCACAACAAATATTTATGTTTTCTGATTAGAAGGTATTAGGTATCTGCAACTATTGAATGAAAAGTCCTCGTTACTCAATAGCTTGAACACAATATCGATTGACATGTAAGTAGCGTTGCACTCAAATCTTCTTGGTTACGACAATGAATCTCATTTGATCAGACAAGAAATCGAAACGACCGAGCCGAGCCATGCAGAGGGCGTGATTTACCGTGATTTACGAGGGCGTTCAACGTACCAGCCTGGTAATGGCTCGGCTACAACCAGGGAGGTTCAAAGACGGTATTCGAATGACCGTGAAACGTTATGTACCTATCTCGAAACGACCGAAAGCAACGACGAGATTCTCCATAGGTCTGCACTCGCTCGAACGTATCCGCACATCCGGCCTTCAGTAGCCGTTGAGTGAAAGATTTATTTACTCCAAATGTTTTTCACGAGGATCACTCTCAATGAGAGAAACATCTGAAGCCTTAAGAAAGGGTATGTAAAGTTTTATGCGGCAGATTTGTCTCAAAGTTTGTCTGCGACTTATTCAAGATTTAATTTACAGCTACCAACACAGAGCTTAATATGCTCGAGATTTTGTATTTCAGTATGCATGGCAAAAAGAATGTTGTTTTAATTTGTCCTTAAAGGTCTTATCATATATTTCCGTAGTACACATTTAGTGCTCTCTAAGCGGCGTTAAAGCTTTAATAGAGAATATCTAAAAAATTATTAGAGATAAAGTATAAACTACTGAAAAGGGCATACCCATGTACTTTGAAACGCTGATTTCATAAATGATATAGCAAATTGCCAACAATGCAATCTTCATGGCGAAAACCATGAAAGTCATAGGTTTTTGCATTTATCTCAGCCAATACGAAAAATTTCGGAAAATGTTTGAAAAAAAGTTGTAGATCTCATTGTGATACATAGTTCCTGTTCCACGCATTTTTTCATGAGTGATATATTCCGAGAAAATCTGATGAAGTGTAAAAAATTTCAGTGAAATATCGGCCATCTTAATAGTTGACGTCACAGACTAAAACTCATTGGAAAAGGTAAGGAGTGTGACCATTATTTTTGTGAGTAGTCACAGGGGTTTCTTGCCCCCCCCCCATCCTACGAAACGTTGGAAAGGGTTAGGGGTTTGACCGAAATTATTTTTGTGACCAGTCACATTTGTGCCTTTCCGCCCCACGAGACGTTGGAAAGGGGTAGGGATTTGATCAACATTATGTCTGTGACCAGTCACATGGGTGCCTAACACTTACACTAAAACTTAAATAAAGGTTTTTAAATATCGTTCTCTGAATTCGTCTTGATTTCTTCTATAATTTGAGATAATCTATAAGACACAATAATCTTAATGTATGATGCACAATATGAAAAATATCAAAATTACATTTTTTCATTAAATTCACCATCACAGTTGTATTCCTCTTGTAAATCTGTACAATTTTTTTTCAATTTTCCCTAAAATCAATATTTTAAAAGTTATTACTTGTTTCATAACTCTAATAACTTTCAAAATAGTAATTTAAGGAAAAATTACCAAAGATAAAAATTGTGCAGGCTTACAAGAGGAATTCAACTGTGATGATAAATTTAATGAAAAATTGTATTTTGTGTATTTTCCATATTGTTGATCATATGTTAAGATTATTATTTTGAATACATTATCTCAAATTATAGAGGGAATGAAAACTATTACAGAGTGTCAGACCATATATATATATATATATTCCACATATATCATGCGATCATTTCTAATCCGTGAAATTCATTGAACAATTGATTGATCAATTGATTGATTAATTTTTACAATTCATTAGGTCAATTTCATCCGATTTATCATTTGTAAATAACATGTCATGTTAGTATATATATATATATATATATATATGGGACATTTCATGTCAACCGGATCACCTGCACTCCCAAAATTTGGGTTGATGAATTTTCATGTTTGGGGCGTCAAAATATTCGTATAGTGAAGTCCTTTTTAAAAAATTTTGGCCTTTAGAAAATCCAATATGGCGGATCAAAGATGGCACCTACAAGGACGCATGTCACTTTAATTACGGAGAAAGTGTAATAAAATTATCGTAATTAGTAAAAATATATATTTTTAATTACGTGTAACATCACACTGTGGACCATAAATTCTAAATGTACCTTAGACAATGCGAAATAATTGGTGGATCTAACATGGCCGACATTAATACCTCCTAAACCATATCATGATCACAAATAGTTTTGGGTCAATTTTCGGAATTGATATGGCATTCTTAGGGCCTCTGAATCTTATTGCAACATTGAAATGGCAAAATCCAAAATGGCGGACCTAATACGGCTTGCGAAATTATCTTTTAATCCATGTATATGGCTGCATCCCGTTTAGTAAAAACTGTTGGTATGGGGATTTTTCATGACTCTTATTTCTCATTTATTGCTTGAATGCCAAAATTCATCCAATATGGCGGATAAGACTTCTGACAGAGTTTAATTGGAACTATTACATGATATTTGTTCTTTATTGTAGCTATTTATAGTTTTATGACTGATTGATGATTTTATTCTAAATAGCTTGAACTCTTGAAGAAGCCACATTCGATCCGCCATTTTGGATTTTGCTATTTCAATGGTGCAATAAGATTCAGAGGCCCTAAGAACATCATATCAATTCCGAAAATTGACCCAAAACTATTTGTGATCATGATATGGTTTAGGAGGGATTAATGTCGGCCATGTTAGATCCACCAATTTTTTCGCATTGTCGAAGGTACATTTAGAATTTATGGTCCAAAGTGTGATGTTGCACGTAATTAGAAATATAAATTTGTACTAATTACGATAATTTTATTACACTTTCTCCGTAGTTAAAGTGAGATGCGTCCTTGTAGGCGCCATCTTTGATCCGCCATATTGGATTTTTCTAAAAGCCAGAACATTTTAGAAAGGACTTCACTATACGAATATTTTGAGTTTTGACGCCCCAAACATGAAAGTCCATCAACCCAAATTTTGGGAGTGCAGGTGATCCGCTTGACATGAAATGTCCCATATATATAGCAGTGGCTGGTATTAGGACGCACTATACTCCTACCGAAAAAAGGCAAATTCTCCAACCAAGAGAACTAGCGAATAACTTGTTTGAACACGCTGTATAGGATCTTTACAGCTGTCCTAAACAACAGGATTGTTCGGCGAATTGAGCCTGTGTGGCGTGAGATGTACGAACAACGTTGCTCGAAAAAAGGTATAGCAGGCTATCGAGAGAACCTGCTAATTGACAGGTGTGTCTGCAAAGACGCTGCAGCCCATCAACGCGTCCTGTCAATGGCCAGGATTGACTACCGGAAAGCTTTCGATTCAACCTCTCATAGACTTGTCATCTGTATGTTGAAAAGCTTGAAGGTGCATCCACACATAGTGAGATGCATAAAGAGATTGATGCCTCTTTGGAAAACTAGATTTACTATCTCATCTGGAAATTATCGTGTGACAGCAAACAACGTCACCTTCCAGAGGGGCGTCTTTCAGTGCGATTCCATGAGCCATTTACTTTTTAGCATCACACTTCTGCCTCTATCTCTCGCACTACGAAATTCTTCTGGATACCTCTGTGGCGACACTAACCAGCGCGAGCATAAGGTCACTCATGTATTTTATATGGACGACCTGAAGCTCTATGCCTCTGGTAAAGGCAAACTTCAAACTGCCATAAATATCGTCAAGAAGTACACAGGAGAGATTGGGATGGACTTTGGATTGGATAAATGTACTAAAATTCATCTGAAGGACGGAAAGATTGTTGGGGTTTCAGACGACCCTAAGCTTGTGGATATAGGTGTTATCAGACATCTTAACACTGAAGAAACCTCTACATACCTGGGCGTGCTCCAAAGCCGCATTCAGGACGTAAGAGCAGTAAAGGAGTCTCTCCGAGGCAAATACAAGCATCTTCTCCAACAGATTTGGTCTTCCAATCTGTCGGCGTTGAACAAGATATTTGCGACTAACATGCTTGCTGTCCCGGTTCTACTCTATTCATTTTGGGTGGTTCAATGGACGAAGAACGAACTTAAGGCCCTTGATATGTCACCACACGTAAGATCATGCATATGCATAAAAGCTTGCATATCAATTCGTGAGTTCCGCGATTATACATTTCACGCCGTTAAGGCGGACGCGGACTTCTGAATCTCCAGTGTCTTCATAACCGAATAGTTCTAAATACAGCTTATATCGTAGCCAATGGCAGACATCCTCTCCTAAAAATGGTCAGGAACCACGAGATGATTGGCAAAGGAGCGTTCCTTTACAAAACCGCAGAGCAAGCGGCCGAAACCCTTGGCCTGAATTTTAACATCAGAAGTGAAGAAAGTGCATTACTCCATCTAGATGCTTCACTTCTGAAAGCCGAAGTGAAGAAAGTAGAAGTTCAAAAATTCCACCAAGAGCTACTCGACAAGAAAATGCACGGAAATTTTCACAGAAATGTAGAAAAACAGTCCTTGTCGAAGGAGCAAACTTTTGCTGTCCTCAGATCATCAGGGCTTAATTCAGGTATAGAGGGTTTCATTTTCGCATGCCAGGACGGTGTCATTTCCACCTCAGCATACCGTGACCGCATTTTATGTCAAGAAGTTCCGAGCGATAGGTGCAGGAACGACGTACATCTACAGACATAATGCGGCCCTGAGAGTCCTTTATTACCATCTTTGTCGCTCTTACGGTGTTGGTCGAGACCCTGCCCTGCCGAATGCTCCAAGGGAGATAGAGGTAATTGTCCAAAACGAGAAGTGCCAAATTTTCTGGAACTACGATTTTCGGACAGCAGTCTCCGTTGCACACTCGAGGCCTGACATTGTTCTCCAAGATTTCCAGAAACGAGCTATATTTGTGATCGAATTCTCGGTCCCGTCAGAATACAACATCACTGCCAAAGAGAAAGAAAAGGAGGAGAGGTATCAAGACCTTAAAAGGGAGCTGCGAAGACTGTACCCAAAATATTCGGTAGAAGTAATTGTCCTTGTGATAGGTGCTCTCGGGGTTTCGAAACTATCACTGGTTCGTAACCTTAAAGCCATACCCGCGTGCCAAAAATATGCCAAGGCACTTGCGAAATGGATGCAGAAAGCTGTCATCCTTGGGTCGCTTCTTGCGCTCAAAACACACGAGGGTTTCGCTGGTCTGTCGTTGTGATTCCATCGTGTGCTGTGACCACCCATCTCGCGGTTGTGAGACGTGGCCATGAATGTGATTTACCGCGGTCCTACTGGGAGCCGGTGTCATTTTTTTAGATGGCAGTTGCTCCCTATATATGTGATTTTTTCTAAACGCCTGTAGTTCTTTTTAGCTCTTTTTAGAAAGAACGAATGATATGTTAGGAGTGCCAATATATCGCTTCTGCGTTTACGCAGACCCGTGTGAACTTTGTCCTCATATTTTGCATCCTGCATGCAAGTTTGTATTCCGCGCATGTTGTTATATTATGTTATTGCGTTTAAACCAAACCTCATAAAGTTTCTAAATAATCGAATTCGATACGAAATTTGACAAACTTTATGATGGTGATAACCATTTCTCAAAAATATATTTCCTTTTTACAGTTTTTTTTTAAGTGAAAATTCAAATTCTGGATATCTTAAAAGTCTTATCCTCAGATTTTGATAAAATGCATACTAAAAGAAAGCTTAGAATATTTAGATTATAAACCTGAATGGATTCAATGGATATTTCATGATATTCGAAAACATTAATTAAAATAATTCTACAATTCCTGAACACGAGGAGCCTGAATTCAGAAACTAACAGAATTGAATCAAAAGCAGATGAGGAACATTAAATTTGATGCAATCAGAGTTTAGGTTCTGAATTTAGTTTTTCAACTACACTCGGGCTTCAATTTGAGTACGGTTTTGATTCTGACCTTCGACTCATATGGAGGTTCTCCGAAAGTAAACATCAGGACTGTATGAACACTGAGAATCAGCTGACGCAACGTGACGCAGTGATCCAATTAGGCCGTTAGGGTACAGCGCCTTATCGCTATGCTACTGTTTTTTAACGATTGAGTGAGCTCGGCACATTCCCCCGGAGCTCATCTCATCCGAAGCTGCCGCGCGGCGTCAATTCTCGGAACGCACAAATCGGATTTGCTAAAATTGGAGTCCGAGTATACTTAACTTCGAAACTTCACTTCGAAAGACTTAGAATTTATAAGCCCCTTGGCATACGTGTAAGCCCCCTAGTTTCCAGAAACCGAGTAAACTACATAATTTACTAGTAGTAACGCTTTCTGTATAGCTACTTCATAAAAGCATTACTAGTGTTGTAATGATTACGCCCGAATAGCTTAATTACAATTTCACCGATTTTTATTATTCAACAAAATATAATGGCATATTGAAAATCGTGTATCTCTAATCATTTTTGAGATATTCTCTATTAATCCCTAAAGCGCCATTCTGTGTAATAATAACACAAAGCACTATGTGGGGTCGTGGACGACCCCCTTGTCGGAAAATGTCATATTGCAAGGAGAGTAGCCGTTATTTCAATTCCAAAAAATTACTGAATACTCTTCAACTATCCTTTTAGATTGTAGATAAGGTTTTATTGACGAAAAAATTTTTGCTGCGTGTTAGAAAAATAAAAATCTTACGAAAACGTGAATCTAAAAATTTAACCTGTAATTCTCGAAATATAGCTCTTCAAGAAAAAAAATGTTTATAGTGCAGCTTTGAAAAAAGATATTTATTTGGGAACTTGAAGTGTTTTTTTCAGGAAAAGTGGGAGGAAAGTTTTTTAATGATTACCTCTTTATTTTTGCATGCCATTTCATTACTTTTGAATAATAATTGCGCAAACAAAAATTGGGGTCTTCTCATACCCCGGGGGCGCTTTAAGGGTTAAAGCTTTGGCGCCATTTGGGGAGCATTAAATATACTCCGATTTGGCTCAAACTTATACAGTAATCAGGGCCCGTATTTACATGCAACTATAGATTGGTAATCCCAAGATAGACGATCATAAATCGGCTGATCATAAATCAAAGGTGTAGTTTGTTAGTTGCTGTAGATAATGACTCACAGAAACAGTGCGCTGAAGAATTTGAGTACTGGCATAAAGTTCCAAGACGGATACTGAGCATTATCAAGTTTCTAGGAACTGGAGGTCTGCCATTCAGAGGAAGCGATGAATCGCTGAAGTCAGAGCACACGGGGAATTATTCAGGTTTGATAGACCTTATTGCCGAATGCGATCCTTTCTTCAAAGATCACCTTGAGAGTTCTTTTCCAAAGGCAGCGGCAGTGTATCTCATCTTTCAAATAGAACCTGTAATGAACTTATCTAATGGATTTTATCTTACGCTCTCGAAGAAAATCGTCTCTGCAACAAAGTTGTGTAAATATTATGGAATCAGCATGAATTCTACTCCTGACGTATCGCATATTGACCAGCTTACTTTCATCGTGAGATACGTTCTTGAGAATGGGGATCCTGTCGAGAGATTTTTGAAATTAATTTCTTTAGCAAGTCATTGCGCGGATGAAATGGAAACCGTTGTATCGAGAACCCTGCAAGATTTAGGAATTGATATTGGTGATTGTCAAGGTCAATCGTACGACAACGCAGGAAACATGTCAGGACAATATGCTGGCTTGCAAGGAAAAATACAGCAGCATTATCCATTAGCTTTATATGTTCCACGCACAAATCATTTTTCATGTTTGTTCAAACGGTATATACATTTTTGACTGCTTCAGTGGGGAGGCGTGCAAGAGTTAAAGAACAAGTGAAAGCGTGCGGCAAGAACCCGCTTCCTAAGGAATAATTAGACACTCGAAGGTCAGCTAGAGCGGATGGCTATAGGGCGCTCTTTTTTCCTTTTCACTGTTTTGCGGAAGCAATTCTAGTAATTGTCGAGGATCCGACTAAGAAACTCAGCGTGAGAGCGGAAGCTGATGGACCGTATCAGCAATTTTTACAACTCGAAATCGGCATCATGACAAGTTTCTGGACAGATGTCCTACAGAGCTTCGACATTGTCAATAAACTTTTGCAAAGCGTTGATTCGAAGTTTCGTGACGTCGGCAAAGCAAAGGTTTGCAAAAGTATATTGAGAGACTGCGTGAACGCTTAGGTTTTTACGAAGCTTAGGGAATCCAGTTAAGTTCTTGTTATGAGTATAGGAACGAAAATCGAAGGTGCAAAAAACGAAAACTTCGACCAGATGTATGTACTAATGCCACAACGTATAGTGGGAATAACGATATAAGGGTGAACACGTTTGTCGTCGCAATTGATAGTTTAAAGTACAGAGCTGTCGTGAAGATGCACAAGCTGCATCAAATGCTACTTTGAATGCGAGGTTGTCGAGAAGCAGATTTCCAGAGAACATCTCGTGAATTGCGATTCAATACTTACCAATTGCATAGTTTCTGCTTCACATTCAATCGCATTCTATGACATTGAAACATATAAGAATTCTCGCATTAACACGTTATATGCGAACTCTCGCATTAAAAATTATTGTGCTTCCGTCCCAATCCAAAGTTGTCGCAAAGCAGATTTCCAAAGAAAATATTTGGAATGCGAAACAATATTTTTCATACGGACGTTTCTTGCAGGGTATCCTTTTCGAATCAGACTGAAGTCCGAAAGTTTTCATAAAATTTACTTGACTGACTTAGAAGAGAATTAAGTGAGGAACGTGTGCACTTCAAAGGCATCCTTGAAGTTATGAATGTAGCTACTAAAGAAGTATGCGCAGCATCTTCCCTGCCCATCATTCGTCAGAAAAATCTTGGTATGGTCTGCCCGAATTTCAACGTTGCACTTCGAATTTATTTGTGCCTTATGTCCACAAATGCAAGTGGAGAACGCTCCTTTACTTTACTGCAACGTGTGAAAAATTACTTAGGAGCCTAGTTATGTAACGATCTTTTTTCTCCTCTGGACTTTTTCGCAGTTAATGTGCAGCTTTTGGATTCGATTAACTTCGATATAGGATAAACCGTACAATCGTTGGACCGGTGATGCTGAATGAATAAGGAATTCAAAAGAAACGCTGTTGAGGTCAGAAGTGTCCGCGTGTTGAAATTTATAATTTTTTTAATAGTTACGATAGATTTAACTAAAAACTTTTGGATTCTTATTGAATTTAGTGATTAAAACAACATGATAGTAGTATTCTAGCTTTAAAATGATCTCTGTATATTGATAAATGGGTAACAATCAATGGACTCGTGAATTATGCGCAAACATAGTGATTGGCCACAATGTCTGAAAAGAAAATGACTAATGTCTTTCCAAAAATTCATTACAAATTCTTTAAACTTTTTGTAGACTATGTATGTAATTCTTTGTCACTTTGTCGTATGAATAATGAGTGGGAATCAGGTCAAAAAACATTTTTTGACTCCGGCAAATGATTGTACGATTTAGTGGCTAATAACTGCTTTCAAAATCAGTACATAATCTATAACCTGACGTGGCCAACGAGGTGGCCAATGACTAATCACAATGTCTTCATGGCCAATGATGGTGTTTTTTGACATTATTGTTTATTTCTTTAAATATAAATTATCTACTACTTTTAACGCTGAACTCACTATGGTAATTTCAATCTTTATGAAATTGGTTATCCACCAGTGTATTGTAGAATTTCTTTCGATGCTCACAGTGTTTTTTACAAATTCTTAAGCTGGGAAAATTCCTTAAGTGGCCAATCATTGTACCCATTACCTTAATTGTAAAACGATTTACGCAAGAGAAAACGAGAAAACGGATATATTTGATTACTAATATTTTTGGATGAGTATATTTATATGAATTTTTGAATATTTTTAAAACAAAATAGGGGCGCAAATTTCCTTAGACTGGGTGACAGTAATATGTTTTCCGGATTTGGAACCGAAATTTCGAGGAGCACCTGAACTTTTTAAAACTTGGTGTTTTTTTAACCATCCTTATGAACAGGTATTTGAAAATTATGTACATAAATGCGCTAATCCGTCTTCAAACTACACGGATTATGCTGCAAGAACAAAGCTACAATAATTTTTACTATACATAAGAAAAAGGAACAAGTTGAACCTTTAATTTCGGCCTTTTTCGGAGTCTCTTCTATAATACCCGATTGTAGAGTACTTTAACCAAATTCAGATTACTACACTGTAAGAAAAATCTGTACTAGATTTAGTATACATGTAATGGAAGCAAGAATGCACAACATGAAATTAAATTTAGTATACCACCGTACAGTAAATTTAGTATATGCATATACTGAATTTAGTATGCACGTACATAAGATTTAGTATACGCGTATTCTAAATTCAGTATGCATGTATACGAAATTTAGTATACGCGTATACTAAATTCAGTACACGCGTTCCGTTTCGCGTGGGTTCCGTCTTCATCATCTGTAAAAATGATCAGATGTAAAATTAAATTAAAAAAACAAAGTTTTAATTTTAAATAATCATATGGTTAGGCTATGTTTACGTTAATAATTTAAACATACCCTTTAAAGAGAAGACTTCGCATAACATCTCAGAAAGAAGCCGAAACTTTTAGCATTACAAAGAACACAAACAAATGCCACCGGCCACGTTGTCCAACTCGCGTAAATCAAAATGCGTTTGCGCATCTGAATATAGTAAACACGCATATAAAATTTAGTATACAGAACCTATGAAATTCATATAAGTGAAAGAAACTTACTGTACGCGTAATAAATTTAGTATGCATATAACTTCATAAAAGAAATTTAGTATACGTAAGTATACTAAAATTACAAAGTGTAATGAATTTAGTAAACATGTAGGAAATTTAATATGCCCATGTATACTAAAATTGCAAACATTTCTAACAGTGTATTTTGTGTAGACTTTTATGTTGTGGGATTTCACTGTGTTGAATTAAAGAGAATTAATTTTTTTAACTAAATATGATTGTCTAGAGTCCCCGCGTGTAGATTAACCATGTACAGTTTTCAGGTGTTGCGAGGTAACTTCTCGGTCTTGAAAGAAACTACTCCTTGTGCATTTTATTTTTACTTTAAACTCAGTTATAATTTAAAAAGAGAAGTCCAATTCTTATCTACGAGGGCGGGATTTGTCTAATTTAATAATTATAAGACCTGATTATGCTTATCTTTAGACAATAACAATTCTATGTTTATTCGAGGAATTTTAATTAAAGAAAACAACATTTGAGGATACATTTTCTATCAGATCAACGGAAACCTACAATCTTACCACAAATCCGAAACCTAACTTTAATCACAAAGATTTTATAAAATTCTGACCACGTGTCAGATTTCTAGGTTATGAATAGGAGATTGTTTTGAATGCTTCTGGGGATCTATTTTTGATGAAATTAAAATATTTCCCTGAGTGGATTTTTTTACCTGCAAATACCTTTTCGAAATACTGAAAAGCAGTAAAATACTATTTTCAAGTTAATAAGACCATATAATTACGTTTATATAAAGGATTTATATGTAAATTAGAATTACTAACAAGAAGTTAGGCAATAAATAAACAAAAGAAACGATTTAAAAAAATTTTAAATCAATATATTTATGAATATTTCATCAAAAAATCGTATACAAAATGTTCAAGTTTCAATATTAATTTTTTATAAAAACTATAGTAAGTATAATATACGTAATATTTTAATGTTATTGTAGAATACATAATGGATAATATAAAATGTACAATAATATATAATATCTATATAATAATTGTATTATAATTAAACGTGCCTACTGTACGCGAAGCTGTGCGCGACGTGAATAAGTATAATAGTAGGCACGTTTAATTAAAATACAATTATTATATAGCTATTATATATTATTGTACATTGAATATTACACATTATGTAGGGGAGTGAAGTATGGTGTCTCGCTTTAACTTAAATGCCCTATAAATTCTGGTTGAAATGTGATTTTGATATGTGTATTTTTTAAGGTGAAACTTACATTACAAGGAAACATATGTTATTACTCCGAACCGCTTTTTAATTTCTCGATTATGTGATATTTAATTAATTGATGGATCTTGCATTTCAGTCTGCGTACCCCATACATTGGGATACGGAGAGCGTCATATCACTAACGTTTATTTCAACAATATGAACATTGTAAAATAAAAATGATATAATATAATAATTCTGGAAAGTGTAATGAAACGAAAAAAAACACTCCAAGCATTTTCCACACTAATTTAATGTTTTATTATTAATCAAAGTAAAGTATGTGGCGAAAGCAGTTATGACCTCTTACTCCCTGTTGAAATACATGGGCACGCCGCGGCGCGGCGTCATGCCCCATATGTGACGACCCAAGATTTAATTTTAATACATTTAAAACGTTTATAGAAACAAATCATGATAACAGAAGTTTAATAAAATACTTGACCTATTAAAATCTAACTTTTTCATCCTTTAAGTATTTCAAAATATGCTGTAAGTGCTTAATTTCAGCCAAAGACTTTTTCATCGGTTTTCGCCAAAACTGTTTTTCCATAATTACTCTTCTGACGCGAAGTTCAAAAGAGGAATTGCATCAAATCGCTATTTTTCTAAACAGAGAATACTATTTTATGTGAAAAACTAATATGAATATCAAAAAGTACGGGCGTTATTTGTAATAGTCACTGTGCCCGCACCGACACCATACCCCACTCACCCCTATTCTACCATAACATTAAAATATTATGTATATTATTCTAACTATAGTTTTTATAAGAAATTAATATTGAAATTTGAACATTATGTATACGAATTTTTTGATGGAATATTCATAAATATATTGATTTAAATTTTTAAAAGATCGTTTCTTTTGTTCATTTATTGATTACCTTCTCGTTAGTAATTCTAATTTACATATGACTCCTCTATATAAACGTAATTATATGGTCTTATTAACTTGAAAATAGTATTTTAGTGCTTTTCAGTATTTCGAAAAGGTTTTTGCAGGTAAAAAAAATCCGTTCAGGCAAATATTTTAATTTCATCAAAAATGGTTCCCCAGAAGCATTCAAAACAATCTCTTATTCATAACTTTGGGGTTCCTGAAAATAGCATTTAACTTTTTTAAAAGCCACCGTGTGCCCTTATCCCATTTTAAATTTACAAACAAAATTGATTGATATTATTTAACGGAACAATCCGAAAAGTTGTAACTCCGTATTATTCACTTTTTCTTTATAAATATGTAATGATGCTTAGGGGTGTCAGGGAACATTCTCATAATGAACATCTGCACGCGTTTCAAAGTCACCGAAAGGAGGCGCAACCTGTTAAAGATGCAGAAAAAAACCAGGTTCCTTGAACTTTCGGCGAGTTAAAAGTTCGAGCGATAATGTACTCCCCCCCCCCCCACACAATCAATAAAAACTAATAAAAAGCAATTGAGCATACATACTAAGGCGCACTATGAATAATGGCCAGCGTCCAGGCGAGATTTTCTAAGCCTGTCGGCAAAAAATTAAATGAAATGTACACTCGCCACGGCGTTTGCCGAAGCAAAAGATTAGCTCACCTTGAATAGGCAGACACGTTGAACAATAAAAAATCGTACTTTTTACTTGTTTTAATAGCAAAAAAATATTTATCGGAGCAAAGCCGAGCCGAAGTGGCATCCATAACGAGAGGGATGATTTTTATATGAAAGCGATGAACGCGAACATCAGTCTTCTGTCGGAGTTAGGGAGGTCAGTAAAAAAATTTCTTTAGATTACATACATAGGTTCAACCAATCACGATCCTGTTACATGGCTATGCAAATATAGTTCATTGTGGTACGTCACTAATACTTGGCGGCAAAACAGTGAAAGAGTAACAGCTAACCCTCAAAGTTCATTAATAACCCAGCTAAAAATGTAAATATAAATTATATATTGGACAAATCACTGATATTTTTCGTTTGTTAATCACAGACAAATTTATAAAACAAATGAAAAATATAATTGGCTTGTCCACTATATATAAACTATATAATTAAAAAATAAGCTTAAACAACCACCGCAGGCTCTCACTGGGAGCAACTGCCATGTAAAAATGAAACCGGCTCCCAGTAGGACCGCGGTAAATCCCACTCATGGCCACGTCTCACAACCGTGAGATGGGTGGTCACAGGACACGATGAAATAACCACGACAGGCCGGCGAAACCCTCGTGTGTTTTGAGCACACGAAGCGACCCAAGGATGACAGCTTTCTGCATCCATTTCGCAAGTGCCTTGGCATATTTTTGGCACGCGGGTATGGCTTTAAGGTTACGAATCAGTGATAGTTTCGCACCTCCGAGAGAACCTATCACAAGGACAATTACTCGTACCGAATATTTTGGGTACAGCTTTTGCAGCTCCCTCTTAAGGTCTTGATACCTCTCCTCCTTTTCTTTCTCCTTTGCAGTGATGTTGTATTCGGACGGTTCTGAAAATTCGATCATGAATATAGTTCGTTTCTCGAAGTCTTGGAGAACAATATCAGGCCTGGAGTGTGCAACGGAGACTGCTGTCCAAAAATCGTTCTTCGAGAAAATTTGGCACTTCTCCTTTGGGACAATTGACTCTATCTCCCTCGGAGCATTCGTCAGGGCAGGGTCGCGGCCAACACCGTAAGAGCGACAAAGATGATAATAAAGGACTCTTAGGGCCGCATTATATGTGTAGATGTATGTTGTTCCTGAGTGGGTGGGACACCCCGATAGTAAGTGTTCCACGTACTCAGTGTGTGCATTCACACGCTCTGCACCTATCGCTGGGAACTTCTTGACATAAAATGCGGTCACGGTATGCTAAGGTGGAAATGACACCGTCCTGGCATGCAAAAATCAAACCCTCTGTACATGAATTAAGCCCTGATGATCTAAGGAAAGCAAAAGTTTGCTCCTTTGACAGGGACTGTTTTTCTACATTTCTGTGAAAATTTCCGTGCGTTTTCTTGTCGAGCAGCTCTTGATGGAATTTTTGAACTTCTACTTTCTTCACTTCGGCTTTCAGAAGTGAAGCATCTAGATGAAGTGATGCACTGTCCTCACTTCTGATGTTAAAATTCAGGCCAAGGGTCTCGGCGGTTTGCTCCGCGGCTTTGTAAAGGAACGCTCCTGCGCCAATCATCTCGTGGTTCCTGACCATTTTTAGGAGAGGATCTCTGCCATTGGCTACGATATAAGCTGTACTTAAAACAATTCGGTTATGATGACACTGGAGATTCAGAAGTCCGCGTCCGCCTTGACGGCGTGAAATGTATAATCGCGGAACTGACGAATTGATATGCAAGCTTTGATGCATATGCATGATCTTACGTGTGGTGACATCAAGGGCCTTAAGTTCGTTCTTGGTCCATTGAACCACCAAAAACGAGTAGAGTAGAACCGGGACAGCAAGCATGTTAGTGGCAGATATCTTTTTCAACGCTGACAGATTGGAAGACCAAATCTGTCGAAGAAGATGCTTTTATCTTCTTCGGAGAGACTCCTTTACTGATGCGACGTCCTGAATTCGGCTTTCAGGCACGCTCATGTATGTATAGGTCTCTCCAGTGTTAACCTGTCTAATAACACTTATATCAACAAGCTTAGGGTCGTCTGAAACCCGAACAATCTTTCCGTCCATCAGATGAATTTTAGCACATTTATCCAATCCAAAGTCCATCCCAATCTCTCCTGTGTACTTCTTGACGATATTTATGGCAGTTTGAAGTTTGCCTTTACCAGAGGCATAGAGCTTCATCTCATCCATATAAAATAAATAAATGACCTTATGTTCGCGTTGGTTAGTGTCGCCACAGAGGTATCCAGATGAATTTCGTAGTGCGAGAGATAGAGGCAGAAGTGTGATGCAAAAAAGCAAAGGGCTCATGGTATCGCCCTGAAAGACGCCCCTCTGGAAGGTGACGTTGTTTCTTATCACACGATAATTTCCAGATGAGATAGTAAATCTAGTTCCCCAAAGAAGTTCCTTTAAGTGCTTTTTTTACCTCTTCGGCAGTGATTGATGGATATTCCTCCTCAGATTTTATGAGGTTGACGCAAAATTCCTTGAAGCGCATGATATTGTCAGTATTTTCTTTCAACTTTAGTGTTTTTGGTATCTTGTATACCTCTGTCCAAAAAATCTCTACCTCGTTGGGCTTGGGTGGATTTTTGACAGAAACAGGGTGATCATTGAACAGGCGAGATGGGTCAGCGAGAAACTTTCGATTCTCCCTGACCCATCTCTCCCTCTTCGGTATTCTCCTCCTTGCGTCAGATAACAGCCGTATTTTGTCAACAATATGCTGCTTGATTGTCAGCAGCTTTGACTTGTTTAGTGTATGATTTAAGGTCCTCAGTTCTTGGGCGAACTTTCGAACTCTTTCCGTAAACGGTCTACCAGATGTTATGTAGTGAATCACACATTGACCACGGGACGCATTCTGTCTTGCCCATCCAATCTTCTTGTTCAGTGGATGTAAGCGTCTTTTGGTCTTTTGATCCATCGTTGGTTTGAGCCTTTGATATGAATCAGCCAAAGCTCTCGCAGTACCATAAACTGAACAATTGATGGTCCAGAGGTCGGACTCTTGCGAGATTTTTCCATGAAGGGAGGTCTGTCGGAAATATACAGGGTGTTTTTTTTAACTTGAGACAACGAAATATCTCAAAAAATACGCATCCTACGGAAAAAATGTCTGGAATAAAAACTTTTTATTTTCGAGGGGGAAAAAAGATTTGTTAAAATTTACCCCACCCCCACACCCACAGGAGGCAGGGGTGGGGGTAACTTTGTAATTTCAAATGGCAACCCCAATTTTTTATCACAGATTCAGATTCTCCTTTACGAAATACGTAAGTTTTATTCGGAAAATTTGTTTCGATTCGCGATAGATGGCGCTGCAATTGCGAAAAATGAAATTGTTGACATTACTTTTAGCTCTACCCAGGAATAACGACGCGGACGTAGTAGTTGTCTATTCCCTTCGGGGTGCTTAATTTCGGTGAGTCCCCTTGCCTCTCACCAT
>CAKNWT010316010.1:407-17570 GCA_932066315.1 Andricus coriarius
TGTTAAAAATTCATTTTTCTGGTTGAAGATTCTTGATTTTAGTTGAAAATTCAAATTTTTGGTTTTGAAATGCACGTTTTTATTAAAAATTGTTTTCTTTCGGTAGAAAATTATATGAAAAGTCAAACATTTTATTAAAAATTCTTCTGTTTGGTTGAGGATTCAACTATTTTGTTGAAAGTTTCTCTTTTTTTGGTTCAAAATTAATTTTTTAACTGTTAATTTACCTATTCCACTTCTGATTGTTAATTTGTCTTTTTTATTGTAAAAATTAATTTATTTCGTAATAAATTCGTGCATTTGGTTAAAAATTCGTCTTTTTGGTAAAAAATTAATCTTCTTGCTTGAAAAATTAATCTTTTGCGTTGAAAATTTCTTTCTTTTTGTTGATTGAAAACTAATTTCTTTGACTGAAAATTTAATTAATCCATTTTTTTTAGTTGAAAATTCATGCATTTTGTTAACAATTTTTTTTTTGTAGAATTCAACTGTTTTTTATTTAAAAATAAAATCCGTTTTGGTTGACATATCAACTATTAAATATTTCGTTAAGATTCACCTCTTTTGGTTAAAAATTAATCTACTTTGTAGAAAATACATCAATTTTTTTGGAAAGTCATTTTCTGTTTAAACCAAATATTTGGTATATTTCGGAGAGATTTCCAAAGATTTCAGAAAGATTTCAATGATTTCCCAAAGATTTCAAATATTGTGTAAAGATTTCAAATGTTTCGTAAAGATTTTGGATATATTTAAAAGATTTCACAAAGGCTTTAATGATATTCCAAAGATTTCAATAATTCCAGAAAAATTACCAAATATTTAGAGGAATTTCAAATATTTCGCAAAGATTTCCAAAGGTTTCAGAAAAATTTCACATAAATTTCACAAAGATTTCAATGATTTCCCAAAGATTTCTAAAAAATATCAAATATTTCGCAAAGATTTCAGATAGATTTACAAGAATTCGCAAACAATTGATATAGTAGGCTAAAATTTCGGACACATGTAAAAAATTTCACAAAAATTTAAATGATTTCTAAAAGACTTCACAAAGATTTAAATAATTTCACAAATATTACCAAATATTTCGTAAAGATTTCTAAACATTTCAGAAAGATTTCAACACTTTCACAAATATTTCGAATATTACGAAAGATTTCAAATGGATTTAAAAGATTTCAATTATTTCAAAAAGATTTCACAAAGATTTGAATAATTTCCCAAAGAATTCACAAAGATTTCAAATATTGTCCAAACATTAGAAAATGTTTCGCAAAGATTATGGACAGATTAAAAATATTTCTCAAAGACTTCCCATAGATTTCAATAATTTTACAAATATTTCAAAAATATTTCAAATATTTCGCAAAGATTTCCAAAGATTTCAGAAAAACGTCACAAAGCTTTCAATGATTTTCCGAAGATTTCCCAGATTTCGTAAAGATTTCAAATATTTCGGAAAGATTTCGGATAGATTTAAAAGATTTCATAAAGACTTAAATGATTTCCAAAGACTTCACAAAGATTTCAATAATTTCACAAATATTACCAATAATTTCGTAAAGATTTCTAAACATTTCAGAAATATTTCAACTCTTTCACAAATATTTGGAATATTTCGAAAGATTTCGGATAAATTTAAAAGATTTGACAAAGACTTAAATTATTTCACAAAGATTTCCAAAGATTTCACAAATATTTGAATGATTTCCCAAAGATTTCACAAAGATTTCAAATATTGTTTAAAGATTTCAATTATTTCGCAAAGATTGCGGACAGATTTATAAGATTGATCAAATACTTCCCAAAGCTGTTAATAATTTTACAAATTTTTCAAATATTTCGCAAAAATTTGAACAAATTTTGCCTAAAAATTAAAAATACTAAGCCTTTTTAACAGTTCCATCCTAATTCAGGTGTATCGTTGCTACTACGAAGTGCTCATTAAACCATTACACTACTATTTTTATAAATTTTCAATTGTAAATCCATTTTTTCTGGACTGAAATCAACCTATAGAGTATGAAAAAAATATTTGCTAGAGCGAAGTATGTATAAATTGAAAATTGTTAAGATATTAGAAAAGAAAACCAATAACATTTACCTAAATATAATAATTACTATTATCATAAATAACAATAAACAAATAATAATAATTAGTAAAAATTACAACACAATCGAAAAACTTTAATCCCTCTGCTCCAAAAACATATACATTTGTGTCCGGCTTACAAGCACAGCATTTTTTCAAAGTCTCTAGAACCATGTCAATGTCACCAATATTCAGCAGTTTAATGAAATTTGAGAACTTTAGTTAAACTTCAACTGGGCTATCAAGATGGTTAGAATCGAAGTGGGAATAATTTGGGGATTGGAAGACCGCAATTAGAGTTGAGTAAGAATTGAAAGATTTCCAGTTCTAGTCTCCCTCTTTTATCCTTACAATTAGATGATAAAATTGATGATAAAAATTTGGCGAAAGAAACTGTACATGATCCTGCAATGGAACCTGCACCGACAAAGGAACCTTTGAATGATCGAGTATAGGTTTCCTGTACAGGTTCCTTTTCAAAGTAAATTGAGGCGCGGGTTCCTGTACAGAAACAAGAATGTGGTCCTTTACAGAAAGCCGTCGCGGAAACTCATGTTGCTTACATAAAGTTGCTTTCCTTTTATTTCCTTAAAGAGCGAACTTACTATCGAGAGAGCCAAGCCACTAGCGAACCCTCGCGGATTAGTTCCTATGCAGGTTCACGTATAGGAGCCTGAACAAGTTCCTGTACATAAACCCGCGTCTCAAATCACTCTGTGAAGGAACCTATACAAGATCATTCAAAGGTTAGCTTGCATGCAGGTTCTTTTGCAGGATCATGTACAATTTCCTTCGTTACATTCCTGTACAGGAACCATCAAGATTAACTGTACAGGTTCGTGTGCAGGTTCTTGTCCAGCAACATGTCCAGGATCCTCCGAGGTTCCTATACCGGAATTTTCAGCTGGGTTAAATTCGTACCAATTGCATTTTTGTCATACACTCAAAGGCATTACAAGCAAATCACTTTAATGCCTTGAAGTTTGTGCGCATTAGAAATTATTGAAACGAAACGATTATTATATAGTAAAGCGAATTTAATGGCATTTCGGACAAAAATGAAATGGGTATGCATTTGAAGGCATTGCAATGTTCTTTTTTTAGATGCCAGTCTATGCGTCCTAATCAATTAATTCTTACCGGTAAGCCCTTTTTTCACCTAGAGACGTTTTCATTGGTCCTTTACCCATAAGCGTTACTTTTAACAATGATGCGCGACGGTCCTCCTTTTTTAATTGAGCATAGCGTTCCTATATTGGCTAAAGAGTCATAATTCCCGACCTGTAACATAATCTTGAACTAGAATTTTCATGTTATTGTGATTCATGTGTCCTAATCTTCGGTGCCAGATTTCTGCCTTGTGTTCTAAACTGACATAATTGACCTCTTGAACGGGTTGGCGTAAGCGATACACATCATACTCAACTACTCCTTCTGGTATAACTTTGCCATTGATTTTTACTCTACCTTTTATAATTTGACATCCTTTGTCATTTAAAGACAAACTGTGCCCTTTTTTGGCAATCTTACTGGCGGATAATAAATTTGTAGAAATTTCTGGCACGTATAGAACTTCCTCAACTTGAAGAGTATTCGAAGTTTTATTTTCAGCGATGATCTACAAATTAACGTCACCTATACTTGAGACTGATATCTGATCCTTGTTAGCAACAAGAATTTCATATCCGGAAGGTTTTGAATTTGCCGTCATCCAGTGATCGTTCATGATAAAATGTGCTGTAGCACCATATTCGATATACCAGTTTTCTTTATTAACTTGTCCGGTAGGAAAAACGGATAAAAAAGCATTCGATTTTTTTGAATTTGCATCCGATTTCGAACTCTTACTTTCATCTTGAGACTTGCTCTTTGGACAAACTTGAGACATGACCGTATTCATTATGTAACATTATCAAATATTTTCTAACCGGGGATCGCTTTTGTGTTCATCAATATTCACAATTTAATTATGCATTTGGCTGTTTTTAGTGAAAGATCTTAATTTTACTAAAAATTATACTAATTTATAGTAATGGTAATGTTGCATTTCAAACTTATCTCAATGATTTTTATTTTCATCGAGGCATTCGTTCAATTTGCATTTACTTTTTCCTGTCCAGTAAATTGCAACCAACAATATAGATTGATTGCAATACTGATAGGATATTAAAACTAGCCCTAAATATTTTATAACTAAATTTGAAAATTAAATTAAGAACAATTTAGTAAGATTAATTCTTACAATAAAAATTCACATTAAAATGTAAATCGTTCTTCGACGATAAAAGTAACGGATTGTGGATTAACTCAAGGGAGAGATGATTGCGTACTATTCTGATTTTGATTTAATTTTGGAAAAAGATGATTTTTTTAGAAGTTGGATTTTCCTTCCTTTCTTATTTTTAGTGATTCAGATACCAAAACTTTGTTTGCACAACGAGGTCTTTATTGGCAGATAAAGTGCAATGTCCTTACAAATTCCATTCAGGCTCTATTCTTTTTGAAAAATTGAAACAAACAAAAACCGCCCATTCAAATTTCGGTAGCTGGTGCAACCATGCACAGCGAGGTTTCTTTATAGTTAGATAAAATGCAAAGTCGTTGCAATAAATGTTGCATGCACTACTTTTTCATGTATTTAATTCTCCAAAATAAAAAGCAAATATGTACAACGAGGTATCTTTATCGTTAGATAAAGTGCAAAGTCGTTACAATCATTGCATAAAAAAATAAAAAATAAATCTGAAACCCAAAAACTCACGTCTAATTATTCGAATTATAACGAATTCGGATAATTTAGCGGACGGAAGTTTTGATTGTAGTTGTATCAGGAGATTCCTTTGAGAGTGGCGTCCCTTGAATGACGCTTATTCTAATTTAAATTTCAAACTCCATCGACAGGTAGATCATGGAGACCAAGAGAGGCTTCTTCCTCGCAGAGGGTCGAGCAGGAAGTCCCGTGGTACCGATACCAGGATCTATATATAAATTGCATTGGTCCCACGCTATCCCCACTTATTAGCTGATGGCGCGCGCAATCGATCGTATGATCGAATGATTTCGTGAATCATCACTTAGTTCCACCTGCTTGTCCACTTATGAGTCAGAGGAGTACCAATATAAATATTCACCCGTAGATTTATGATTGTATTCTTATTATGAAATAGAAGGGACCGTCTCAATTACTTGAGAAGCAACGTGGACCGCGATATTTTGCGCTAAATTTACCTCTCTGAGTTTTTGCATGTAGTACCGCTTCGGAATTCGACGTTTTTCCAAAGTTGTAAATTTTAACGTCCTGTAAAAGTTTAGTTTTGATCGCTTCTCTCTTTATCAGATTACCTGAGCTTTCGAGCCCCATAATCATCGGTTGATATTCTTCTGGAAGTCCTACAAGCAGCAAGGAACCTATCCATTCGTCATCAAAATTGAAACCTATACCGTTTGGGTTATGCGCTGTTGTATTTATTGTGTTTATATATTCTTCTACCGATGTACAGTTCTACAGTTTCGTTGTGGTAAGCATGTTTAATAAACCGACGCGTCGCGCTAATCCGGAATCTTCAAATGCGCTTCTTAATTTGTTCCACGCTTCTTTGGCAGAAATAGTGTCTTGCATATTTACACAATTTACTATGTCAATCGAGAGAATTATTTTTGCGCGAGCAGGATTGTCCCACAGATCTATGTGTTCAAGATACGTGTGCATGGAAAATTTCCACGTATTGTAATTTTCTCCACCTTGAAGTTTTTCTATCTGAAGTATAGAATTCGAAGATGAATCAGACATTTTGGGATGTGTAAGCGGATCTCACGTGAAAATCTAACCTCACTTTTATTTCAAGTAGTTTTGACGAAATCGGAACAATATCACAAAAACGAATTTGCACGAAACGTTTTTTTTCGATCTATCAGAACTACAGAAACTCGCGTTGCTCTAGGCCCATAACTTAACGGGAAAGCAACAATTAGTGATTGAATTAAACGTGTATTTGTTTTGTGAATATTACATCAGTAACGGAAAGTAACCATTACAACTAAGAACATATACAGAAAAAAACTGAGTCCATATTATACAGCGCTCTAGCGGCGATAATCTAAACTAAAATAAGTTCTCTTTAAATTCAAATCTCAATAAGCTTTACTGGTCTTGGAAGGTCTTTGTTGTCTATCACTTTGATCTTAGCTCCCACCCAAGCTTCTCTACGTTGCACCTCATCGATTTTCTTCTCTGATGCTGCTTTAATTACCTTGGCCTGGTCGTAATCGATTTTGATAACTGGGAACCCCTCGGCGACTATCGCCACTTTTAGGTAACTTTGAAGAGCCTGGCTTGTTGTTGCGTCCGATTGATATAACAATTGGCGTCTCAACCTCTTCCTAGTAGCTCTCGACAATCTAGCTCGTCGCGGTTTTTCCGCTTGGTTTGACCCCAAGCATCAGTATCGACAGGGTTACTCCCAGATGGTCCCCACTGATAAATTCCGGAGTATGTTCCAAAGCTCCTTCCGTAATTTCCATTCACAATGGGGAAGATGCTTTTTCCAGAGGGGTCGTCGCCGACTCCCCCGAGTGTTTTATTTTTGACTTTTTTAACCTTTCCGCCGGAACAGCCGTCTGTCAGGCGGATAGCATCTGAAAAGTTGTTGCTAGATAAGGATTAGAGGTCCCTAGAACGTCGAAGACGTAGACGTAGACTATTGTGAAATAATAGTTTTGAAGATGTTATTAGAAAAACCAAGATATTCGTCTCCCAGTCGGATGTTCCGTTAAATAGTTGAAAAATGATGTTCCGTCGGAAGGGTTCAAGAACTCCTTTTCTTCCCAAGAGTAGCTGTGGAAATATTTGGTCAATCTCGACAGAGCCCAGCTTGCAGAGATAAGGCAACTTTACTCTGAGATGTCGCCCGGTTTCCCAGAAACACCGTATATGTCATCACACCCTCGTAACATTCAGGCCTCGACACGGTAGTTCACATCTTATCATAGGGAGATGTTTTGGGAATTGAAAGTCAACTGATTGTCGCTGCTTAGTCGAATTCACGCTGATACTTTCACCCTTCTAACCACGAATTCTCACCCTTCAGGTTAGTCCTCCTTGCGGCTTCCGGGTCGTCGCTATCCGCTGCCCAGCTGAAAATTCCTGTACAGGATCATTCAAAGGTTACCTTGTATACAGGTTCCTTTGCAGGATCATGTACAGTTTCCTTCGCCAAATTCCTGCACAGGAACCGTCAAGATTACCTATACAGGTTCGTGTGCAGTTTCCTGTACAGCAACTTGTATTGTCCGAACTATTATTCTTCTTGGGCAGGGAAAATTAATTCCATACCGTAAAGAGTAGTCGAGTTCACGTGTCCCACAGAAGAGGACATATTTTAAAATATTTATATTAGTTTTTAAAAACTTTAAATAGGCGTTATATCTCCTATTCTTTATCTCATTATCTCATACATCTAGCAGCGTTTATCTTTATTTATCTATTTGTGATTCTGAATTCACGTCTGTCTTCTTTAATCCCTTCTTCTCTATCGCACTCTATCCTTCATCCATCCACGTCAATCTTTTACTATCTCTCTGTCAATATGAATTTCCGTCCCCGAGAGATTCTGCGACTTTAAGTGTAGAACCTGCCTGATTTGAAAGATATTCGGTTCATGTAAAAGCCGGCTTTCCCTAAAACGTACAAGATTATATAAATGGTGACGTCTGTCTTATCGCACATAGTAAATAATTTGTTTTCCTTATCACTAGCTAACGAAACATTAATATAATCTCATACAATGATAATCTCTAAAGATGACGTAACTGCAGTTTGTCCTCTGATTGAATAAGATGAAGATCGCTTATACTCTGGTCTTATTCTTAGCGGCTATTCTTAATTCTATTGGTAATAGTATAATACATCTATCATTATTTTAAGAACATTTTTAAGCTTTCCGCAAATAACAATCTGCGTTCGTCTGCAATAATTGCAAATTTATTCTGAATTTCTTCCATCGGATTCCAAAATGTGTATGCTATAAAATAGATGGATACGTCTTTGCATACAACCACTCTAAATGGACGAAATTTCGACATGGTACACTTCCAACGGTGCATCACAAAATTTTGACGCGTACAGATGGGTACCCTTCCAGCGGTGCGCATATCCATATGGTACACTTCAAACTACGCACATATTCATATGGTACACTTCAAACTGTAAATTATAAAATGTAGACTTGCACAGATCCCTTCCAACTGTGCATTACGAAATTGAGACGTACACAGATGGTATCCTCCCTCTCAACTGTGAACACCAGCCTGAATTTGCCCCAAAGGGTGTTAATGTTTTTTTTGCATTCCCTTACTTAGGCAGATCGACAAATTTCGAGAATCATAAAAGATTTTTTGGAAAAACTCAATACACATCGGATGAAAAACGGAGAAATGCGGATTAACTGGTTTCGCATTTATTTGTTTTATCTGTCTTTTGAAATTCCGCCGCATGTGTGTATAAAATCGCAATACTTGTTGTGCAAAATAATTTCCAATAAAACAATATTTCCATAAGGAATCCATGATATCCCAATATATAAGTATGTTCTTTAAAAGAAAAGTTAATCCTATATTTCCCCGCCCGGTTCTGCCTTCTTCTTTTCGTCACATACCTCAGTCTTCTGCTAAGCACGATCCTCCTCTACGTGACAGGTCCAGATCTTTTCCTGTCAGGCCTGCTCTTGCCAGGACTCCTGACTATCAGGTATTTGGATATGAACTTTAAAAACGTGGACTTATTCGGCTTATTCCCAAAAGCAATCCGAACCGGCGCGATTCGAATTTCGAAGATACACTTTTCATCCCTATTTGTCACTTAAGCTGAGAATAGGAAGTAATGTCTTTGGGCATATGTCAATCCTAGAACAAATTGTATTACCAACATCCAATGGGGACGTTTTTGCAATATTGGAGCCTTCTTCTTCTTTGGTGAGTTTGTTTTTAGCACTAGGTCTTCTGGCCAGTAACAGCGAGACCTATCCGGCCACAGCAAAGTATATGGATTCATATGGAGTCATTGTCAAGTTGATGGTCAGATACAAGCTTTGTAGTAGATATATGGAGAAGCGGTAGAGTTAGTTTGCAGTTGAAGCGGTAGGTCAAATTGTGAAGAGTGAGCATGTAGTAATCACAGCTACGTGGGGTTCGCAAGTCGTTTAAAGTGTGAGATTCAAAGCATAGAGAGCGAGTTGTGCATTATTAAAATAGTGACAGCACGAAAAATGAAGAAAGTTAATTTATAAGAAATAGATATAGACTATTCTAGACACACAAGCCACAATTTTTAAGAACCTGTATAATTAACTGAGTAGGATGGCTATTTTGGTTACACAAAAAAGTCTCCACGCAGAAAGGAGGATACCTCTTTGATTCAATGATTGATTTCTCAAGCATTTTCTGTTAGTCTAAAAATCGAGGGCAAGCCCAAACGACATGGTTATTATCCTTCGTTACATCTCCACAGGGACATGAGAAGGAGTCTGAAAAGTTGACTCAGGCAAGGCTATCTGCTAGGGCGTAGTGATTACTTCTTAAGCGTGATATGTTAACTATATCACGTCTACTAAAATTGGTGTTAAAAAATCAAGGCTTGGGGGATTTAGTGAAGTTAAATTTAGAATAGTAAAAGCCTACATTTCTATTTTTACTCTCATTCATTAGGAATATATTAGAGGTTTTTACTAATTGAGTTGAGATTAATTCATAGAGGACTGTATGAGGGATTCTGTCATTCAAAGAAGAACCGTCCGTATAAGCTAGTTTGGCATTTAAGTTTGTCTACAAGCTCATTACCAAAGACTCCCTTATGGTCAGGAATCCAGAAGAAGAATTAAAATGTTTTCAGATTTAGCTAGATGGAGGAGGTTTCTAATTTTATAGATGTAGAATGAGTTAGATTTTAGGTTATTAAAGTTAAGACAAGAAGAAAGGATACTTCGGAAGTCACAGCAGATAACTGATGAGGATAGTTTCTCACTTAGAATGGTATTAAGGGCCTTGCAAACGGCAATCGCTTCAGCTGTATATATATAGGCTAGGTGGAAAAGTTTATGTTTATTAAAAATCTGGATGGAGGGTCAGGTGATGCCGATTCCTGTATGTTGGGTTTTCGTTTTCTTTGAGCCGTCTGTAAAGAAGATAAATTCATCTTTATGGTTGCTGTCTACGAAGTTCCTAAATTCTAAATTTGGATGAGGACTTTTTTGTAATTCATCACCAAACTGAAGGTCAATGATGGAATCTTCGAATTGAATGGACTAATTAGGGAGATTTTTTTTAGGGGTGGCGGAGTAAATAATGTAGGGGTATATTTTTTCAATGAGACGAAAGCATTGAGATGTGGGAAGTCTTGGCGAAGATTGAGTTTGTCCTGTTCTTGTGTGTGTTGGTCTAAGTGGTAGAGTAGTTGGAACAGAGGGTGGTTTTCAGCTCTCTTTCAGCCTCGCAAACATTACATTACCCACCAAGTCCCTCTCAAAAACTTGATAATGTTGATAACTGGTTCCAAAGACAATGCCTAGGAATTTCGTTTCGAGTACAGGGAGGATAATTTGGTTGTCTAGTGTGACTTATGCATTAAATGGGAGGGATTCCTTTTGAGTGAAAATCATCAGTTTGGATTTGTTAATAGTTCACTCGGGAATTTAGAGACGTTAGGGTTGGGAATGCCATTGAAGTTACCGTTGGTTGTAACTTGAGCAGGAGGCGAGTCCGGGAGAGGGGGGGGCGGAAGGGAGGTCTGAGGGGGGTAAACTATAGTCTCAGGATTTTTCTACGAATTTTTCCATCTTTTTTACTGATTCTTGATTAACGGGGGAAGTCGAGGGAGAAGGGTTAGTGAGGAGTCTGTGTCGAAAGCCACGAATCTTATTCCAGATATCTGAGATTCGGGAAGTTAAAGTAATGGATTTGCAAAAGGAAAATCATCTGTTTTTGGTAGAAAATTGTTCTTCTCGGTTGACAATTCATGCTTTTGGTTGAAAATTCAATTATTTGGTTAATAATTATCCTACTTTGTAGAGAATTCAACACTTTTATGAAAAATTTATTTTTTCTGGTAAAAAATGTATGTATTTTGTTGAAAATTCGTCTTTTTTGTAAACAATTATTCTTCTTGGTTAATTTTTTTTTTAATTTAACTATATGGTTAAATGAACAATATGGTTGAAAATTCTAAAACGTACAAGATTATATCAATTGTGGCGTCAGTTTTATCGTACTTAGTAAATGATTTGTTTTACTTGTCGCTAACTAACGAAATATAAATACAATCTCGTTCGATAATAATCACAAAAGATAACATCACTACAGTTTATTCTCTAATTGGAAAAGATGAAGATCGTTCATACTCTGGTCTTATTTTTAACGGCTATTCTTAATTCTATTGGTAATATATCTATCATTATTTTAAAAATATTTTTAAGCTTTCCACAAATAAAAATTTGCCCAATTTAATCCGCATTCTGTTCCAATTGCACGCACACAGATGATACCCTCCTAAATGTGCACATATCCATATGGTACACTTCAAACTCTGTCTTTTGAAATTTAGATGTGCACATGTAGTACCCTCCCAAATGTGAACACCAGTCTAAATTTGGATCGGGTAAATTTGTAGAACTGGTTTCGGATTAATTAGTTTTATCTCCCAAAGACGTCCCATGTTCCAAAGACCGTTTTTGGAACATGGGACGTCTTTAGGACATCAATTGGACTGACACAAACGTCCTAGGAACATCTTTAGAACGTTCTCAGGACGCTAATGTTTTTGTACCCACTGGGAAGGGATTCATGATATCCCAATATACAAGTATGTTCTTTAAAGAAAAATTAATCCTCTATTTCTTCTTGAAGAATTAAGTTCTCAGTCCGACCATAACTCTACTGGCAATAAGATTTACCGTCCCCGCCCGTATCGTCTTCTGCCTTTTTCTTCTTATCAACACATACCTGAAACTCCTTCCGAGCACGAGCTTCCTCTACGTGCCAAGTCCAGGTCACCTACTGCCGAGCATGAGCCTCCTCTACACATCAGGTCCACGTCGCGTCCTGCTGAGCACGAACCTCCTCTACGTATCAGGTCCAGGTCGCCTCGTGCCAGGCCTGCTCTTGCCAGGACTTCTGACTACCAGGTACTTGGATATGGACTTGAAAAACTTGGACTTATTCGACTTATTCCCAAGAGCAATCCGAACCGGCGATTCGAATTTCGAAGATACACTTTTCAACCCGATTCGCCACTTCAACTGAAAACAGGAAAACATGCCTATGGGCCCATGCCAATCCTAGAACAAATTGTATTGACAACAACTAATGGTGATGTTTTTGCAATATTGGAGCCTGATGGTATTCTAAGTGGAATTTATCATTCCAGAGGAAAGTGCCGGGCAAAAATAAACGTACGAACCGGCGAGGGTTCAGACTTGACCCGAGAAGAAGTTAAGGAAGTTCCAGTAGGCCGCTATCGTCGAATATTTCGGACCTTTAGCATAGAAGTTGTGAACCACGATTCTCTACAGTTAAACTGCTAAAAAAAAATAATTCGATAGACCTTTTCATCTTGACCACATGTCAACTTCACTCATTGGGATTTTAACGTAGAAAATCCTGAATCTTCCAGTAAGTTTAACATGCAAGTGACGACAATTCCACGGTTCCTTAAGACAATATTTGCTCAAGATAAATAGTCTACGAGACATATTACGGCTCAGTAGGAGGCGTTCACGAGCTTAAATAAGCGCCTGTGAAATCAAATCTCATGATTAAACAAAGTCCAGTTTTTAAAAGTAAATATTAGTAAGAGACGTAAATTTTGAATGCCAGTAAAAAATCTACCTTAACTACCGTTGGTCAAAACTTACATGCCTAATAAATCTTTCATTTTCTCTTTAATAATGCTTTACGATGTTTTATAGTTTATTGCACTCATTTTTTATAATTTTCTTTTAAAAAAACATTACTTTGTCTAATTATGAGTTTGAATTTCGCGGGCACTTAGGTAAACTCGCGAGCACCTTCTAAAGAGCGGTAACCCTCCCATTTGCAAAAATGCAAAACTTTTAGTCAGTTATTAAGGTAAACAGTTTTTCTTTATGTACACACTAATTAAACAAATTTCGATTAGTATTTGAAAAATATTTAATGATATTGTTTTTCAAGAGTAGTTTTCATTTTGTGTTAATTTAAGAGAACTTTAATACATGATTGATTAGATAATAGCAACTGTATTTGCATACCTTATTTTCCTTTTTCTCTTAGATTAGATTAGAGTTTATTGAAGCCTTGGGACAGTGTCCCCTAAGACAAAAAATATAAGTACAATAATGAAAATATATTAAACACATGAAATAAAATAATCAATTAGGGTATTGTAAAGATTGTAAGATTTGAAAAGTAATTAGCTGGTAATTAAACATTGTCCATGTTTGAGGCGTGAAAGTTATCACACATAACCGAACAGTTGGATACTTATTACGTGTACAAATAAGTTCTACCCGTTTTAAGCACCTTTTTTCTTATTTATAAAAATCTAACAAAATGCAAGTATTAACTAATATAGTGGCCATTGGCTTCTACTTTTCTTCGCCATCGCTCAGGCTATTAATGGCTTCAATGGCGAAAGAAGGCTTGATCTTTTGACGCTATAAAGTCATTCACCATTTTTCGCACTTCAGCGTCAATTTGAATTTGGTGTTCAGCTAAGCTGTTTTGTAACGAGCGAGAAAGGTGGTAATCAGACGGGATAATGTCTGGAGAGTAAGCCGAATGTGGCAAATTTTGGCCAACCAACCTGGCAAATACGAACCGGCGATTCGAATTTCGAAGATACACTTTTCATCACAATTCGTCACTTGAACTGAGATCAAGAAATAATGTTTGTGGGAATAAACGTAGGAAGCGGCGAGGGTTAGGACTTTCCCCGAGAAGAAATTGCGGAAGTTCCAGTAGGCCTCAACCGGAAAATAATAAGGAATTTTAACGTAGAAGTTGTAAACTACGATTCACTACAGCTAGAATGCTAATCGAACAATTCGATAGACCTTTTCATCTTGACCACATGCCAAAGATGCGAGAATCTCGGGAATCGGGAACTAATGCATCAAACGAAAATGGTGTTTTTAATTTATTTTAGGTTACGTTTGACAGCTCCGATCAGCTTTGAAAGGAATTGGAATCTAAATATTTTATTTACCTTATCGGGGATTCAAAAAAGAAGGACAGAAATGGCATTCATAGGTATTGAAATTTGTAATACCTTTGAATGCAAGCCTTCTTACCGGGAGAGCGCATATCCTAACATCCATAAAATATCATGTGTATACCGCAACAGATACCCAATGTGTAATTATGTATATTCCTGGAAATGTCGATAAGTATATCATTCCTTCATTCCTAAAAACCAAAAATTAAACTGTTGAAGTCGAAAATCTATTCACAATATATATGAGAAACATACTCTAGCCTGAATTTGCCATCCCTTAAGGATTCAAGTAAGGAAGTCGGCATGTCCTAACAATCAAATCTGCAGGGAGATTTTAGGATTAAATGATTGGAGTCGGAAATCACTTCACAATAAACTTGGGAAACATACCCTAGCAGAGACAGTTTTTGAATTTATTTCAAGTGTTTTTGTAACATCTTTTAAACATGCAAGAAAGGAAATCGACATTCCCAAAGAACCAAAACCACGATAGATTTTTTGATCAAACTATTTGGGTAGGGACAGCCCTTTGTTGGCTGGTGGGGTATAAAGATGTGCTAAAAGACTCTCCGGGATACCGGGCGACCTCCCCGAGTAATCAGCCTTACCCTTGCACGCAAATCTCTGCAGGGGCCTTAGAAAGTACCTCGGAATCTATAAGTGGGGAACCATCTGGGAGTAACCCTGGCGATCCTAATGCTAGAGGGTCAAAAGGAAAAAAACCACGCCGAGCTAGATTGTCGGGAGCTGTTAGGAAGAGGTTGAGACGCCAATTGCTAAATCAATCGGATACAACAACCAGCTGGGCGGCGACTCCAAAGAGGGTCCATTCTGATGGCAGCTCACTAAATGAAATCAAGGAAAAGAAGAAGATGCGGCTAAGAGGTCCAACAGTCTCTTACAGCCAATCTCTTCAAAGTCACCTGAAAGTGCCCATAGTCACCAAGGGGTTTTAAATAATCAAACACTGTGACGAACAGGCCAAGATAATTAAAGTGGCATTAGAGAAAGAAATCGATCGGGTGCAATCTGGGAAGTCATTCCAAGATTTGAAGATTGTCATCTGTTCGGACGAAGTTTCCCCAACTTGGTTCATTGAAGCTGTTGGCGGATTACAATCTTGGGTGGGAGCTATGATCAAAGTGATCGACAGCAAAGACCTCCCAAGGCCAGTAAAGCTGCTGGCTTGGATTGCAAGTGTATCCGTGGAACCAACAGAAGTACTTAAAATGATAGCGATCCAAAACCCAAGCATTAAAACGGGAGGATCCGTCCTCCCGTTATCGATTTCAAGGTTATCGATGTCAAGGCGAGTAGTCCAGCTACCCAACTTGTAATAACTGCTGAGCCACGAGTGGTCAAGAATCTCAAGAAGTTGGTCTGCAGACCTCACCATGGGTTGGAGAGGATCAATATGAAGATCTCAAAAACCAAAAATACACCCATAGACAGAGCACCGGATTTGTCTTCTAGAAAGGTGGAGGAGACAACTGGAGATTAAAATGGACACTAGATGTCCAGATTTTATCCAGATAAACCTTCACCACGCTAAAGGAGCGTCTGCTGTTCAAGCAGACGTTTGGCCGCGGATCAAACGGCTTTTGCCTTAATACAAGAGCCTTGGGCTTATAAGGCGGAAGTTAGAGGATTAAGTAACAAGAGCGGGTTATTTATGATACTTTCGTAGAAACACCTAGGGCAGCACTTTATGTCATGGGCTATATTAAATGTATTGGATTACCAAGGTTTTTTTCTAGAGACTTAGTGGCAATCAAGATTGAGCACTATTTAGGAGACAGGCACCAACCTATGGTGATTTGTTCAGCGTACCTACCATTTGACTCCCAGGACCCACCATCTGAAGAATGGCGAAATCTGGAGGAATACTGCTGTTTTAAAGGATGGCAATTGCTCATCGGATTTGATGCTAGCGCACATCATTCGATTTGGGGTAGTAAGGACACCAACTACAGGGGTGAGTCTGTATTAGATTATCTCCTAGCAAATGATTTCACTTTATTGAATCGGGTGATGCACATGACATCTAGGTGTCGCGAGGTAATTAACTTGACCTAATGTTCGATAAGTATTGGCGAAGTGATCAAGGGATGGCATGTATCGTCAGATACGTCCCTATCAGATCATAGACAAATATACTTCCTATTAAGAGCTGATGGAGCTGAGGTTCAAAGGTATAGGAAACCTAAAGCAACTTACTGGGATACTTATAAGGAGGATCTCAACAGTTTGCTTGGTGCTATAGCAGGCAGAATCAAGTCTATCGAACAAGTAGAATTTGCTGTCGACAGCCTACAAAAAGGTATGAACAAAGCGTATGAAGACAACTGTCCTTTTTGCCCAGCTGAAAATTCCTGTACAGGAACCTCGGAGGATCCTGCACGTGTTCCTGTACACGAAACTGCACATGAACCTGTACAGGTAATCTTGACGATTCCTGTGCAGAAATTTTGCGAAGGAAACTGTACATTATCCTGTAAAGGAACCTGTATACAAGCTAACCTTTGAATGATCCTGTACAGGTTCCTTTACAGAGTCAACTGAGGTGTGGGTTCATGCACAGGAACATGCTCAGGATCCTATACATGAACCTGTAAGCTGTAAGCGACATGACTTTTCGCGATGGCTTTCTATAAAGGACCCTATACGTGTTTCTGTACAGGATCCTTCCAAAGGTTCCCTTGATTGCCTTTTTGTAAGGGATCCTTTATGAGTTTCTGTACAGGAACCTGCGCCTCAATTTTCTTCGCAAAGGAACCTGGACAGGAACCCGTACAGGATCATTTGTCGGTGCAGGTTCATTTGCAGG
>CAKNWT010316012.1:1419-12348 GCA_932066315.1 Andricus coriarius
TGGGAAAATTAATAGGATATCTAGCTTAATTGTTGAAGACTGCTATCCAGCGTTAATTGGACAGCTCACATATTCGGGCGTCCACATAAAAAGGATCCTAATGACATATAGGGTCATATAGCTGGATACATTCTCGGAATTTTTGTGCTAAAACAAACCTTCTGGGTGGAAAAATGAGTCGCCAAGACATTTTGAATTTGGATCTTGGAAAAAGCGCTTTCCGAGAAAAATAAAATCTAAACCTGCCGAGTGACATAAGTGCACGTATTATAATTTTTTTTCTAACATAAAATAGACCCACTTTGGGTAGCTCTCGGTATATGATTAAAGTACACATAGATTTATTATAGGTCCTAGTAGCATCTTTTACTTAAACCCGAAAATAACAATTTTGACCAGACTTAGGAAAACCCGAATATCTCATAAACCAGGACCGGCCATTAGGTATATTTTTATGCGGAGACCCACACATAATTATATTACTGTTCTCCAGAGTGGGATTCATCCATCAGAGTGAAAAGAAACCAAGGTTCTTTCCATTTTTAAGGGTGGTGATGGAGGAGACATACACAAATTTCGGTCTATTTCTGTTGTAAATAATTTTTCTAAAGATTATGAGGTGTGAATACCTGATGCCACAGTTAGCGAAAAAGAATGGGGAGCAAGTTGATATAATCTATTTCGATTTCTCAGATTCTATTGATAAGGTGAGCCACCAACAATTATTAATGAAATTACATGAACTTATGTTTCGTTCCTGAGTGACTCTTCTAAAAATTATCAGCCTGAATCGGGACACCAGCAAGGCTCGAATTTAGGATATATTTTTTACGTTGTCTATTGTAATGATGTGACTGATACGCTCTCCTCAAAAATTATATACACGACTACAGAAAGATCTGGACAATTTCTATAATGGTGTTGGGAAATGTTCAAAGCGGCAGCTTATTTAAGCTACTGCTTAATCCAGAAAAAATTTCAGTGGTTACGTATTCTAAAATTTTGTATCCCATAATCTTTGATTATAAAATAACCAATGCTCAATCAGGCAGAGAAGTGTCTACGTGCGATTCAGGTATCAATTTCTACTTGCAATTAAGATTTAAAGAACATACTGAAATCTGGAGTAACCAAGCTAACAAAATGCTTGGATGTTTGTTCAGGTTGCAATAAAATTTGTGATTTCAAAATTTCACTGGATTTGTGTATAAAAGCGCTAGATATTTTCTAAAAAACAAATTAAAAAAATATGTTTCCAGAATTCTTTCCGAATAATAATCCTTGTTTATTGCTGGTCCAATTTTCAATAAAATTCTCAGGACAATCTCTAATTGCAATTTTGCCACAAGGCAGTTCTTAAACCATATTAAGCACTTCAGTACAAAATGAACGAATTTGAATATGAATATTTTGAACGTTACAACATTTTCTAAGGTGGATGTGTTACATATTTTTTCCCATAAATGGATAAAATATGTCTTGTTCGCTTACTTCTCATACATCATCATATTAAAAAAAAAATAATGCTGTTTCTTCTTACAGAGTTAAGTTCACAATTTGAGTGCTTACCTAATGGCGACCCTATTCCTGGTGTTCCTCGTGGCGGACAATCTTTTTCTTCATTTTTTGACCGACAACATTCTCCTGACAGATCTTATCATCTAGCCAGACCTTATTCTCCAGCCAGGTCCTTTTCTCCTACAGAGCCTGCTCTTCGTGTCAGATCCAGGTCTCCTCCTGCCAAGAATATAGCTCCAGCTGCCAGACTTGATTTTTCTGACGTCCTTGGATATGCACTTGACCAAATACAATTTATTCGACTCATTCCTAAAAAGAATCTGCACGAGGTTTTTCAATTTCAAAGATACACTTTTCCTGCGACTGAAATAATTCAAAGACTCTTAGGACGGAATGTCTTTGGGCCCATGCCAACCCAAGAACAAATTGTATTATCAAAAGAAGATGGTGATGTCTTTGCATTTTTGCAGAGTAGTAATGCTCTTGCTGGAATATATATTTATAGTTCTCGCTTTAACAAGAAAGTACGGGCGAAGATAAACATGAAAAGCCACATGATTACCGTGTTGTCCCAAGATGAACTCAAAATAAGTCCAGTAGGCTCCAATCGCAAAATCGTATTTCATTTTATAGTAGATCATCTAAACCATGATCCTCAACACCCATAATTTAATTTTTTTTTAAAGTAAAAATAAAATATAAAATTGTTGACCGAAATGAACCAAAATCGTATTGAAATGTTATAAGTAACTTGTAATTGCAAATAATAATAAAAAAACACATAAAGATATCATACCTTACCTGTTTCCAGACGATTTAAATACCATGGGTTATTTCATACCCGAGAAAGCTGATTTTCTAGAGGAATCTCCGCGTCTACGGTGTAAATTTAATAAGATGGGGGGAGGGGGCTGCTGTTAGATTCGCATTTAGCACAACAAAAACATGTGAAGATATCATGCCTCAATTGTTTCCAGCCGATTTCAACAAAAAGGGTAATTTCATACCCCGAAGGCTGATTTTCTAGGGAATTTTTCGCGTCTAGGGGAAAATCCTGACGTGTTAGGGGAAATCTGACATCAGATTCGTATTCAGCTACCCAAAGTACATATGCGACGTCCGCGAACAAAGGGACCTAATGCGTCAAAGCTTGCGGAAAATGTGGTGGTCCAAAAAAATTCCGTAGTTTCAAAGCTTGGTGTACGCATCTGTCAGGGAACCATAGCGGTCGAGACATTTCTAAAACCGGCGAGGAAGTTGAAATCAATTTCGAAGATTTTTTTGCTGAAAGTGATGCAAGAATGAATATGGAAATCGTTGAGACAGTAAGAACGGATTGAAATTTCGCAGAAGTTTAAGAGTCTCAGAAATTTCCGGGAGAATCTGACAAGGAATTTATAAGAACTGATAACGATGTATCTGTAAGCGGGAAGGCCGATAAACAATCTTATTTAGCGGGAAATAAGAAGAAAGCAGCTAAAGTACAATTTATACTATTTCTTCGTGCAAAAGTTGTGATGGAACCGATAATAAAAGCTGTCATAGAGAATGCTGAAACTTTGGTTTTCTCTTGTGCAGAAGAATTTTCTTATGATATTGACAAAAAAATTGAAAGAAAATGAAATCGTCTTAGAATCTCTTATAAATGTCCAACAAACTAAAGAACATTTATCTAAAGTATTTTGGAGGTTGCAAATAAATTGTTAACAAGATTCGTACCTTAAAAGTCATTCATCCATCGTTTAGCCAAAACAAAATTAAATGATTATTTGAGTTTCCAAAGGTGGGCAAGCAAACTTTGTCGAAAATAGGGATTCTGAACTACGTGCTGACGAGTTTATGTACGTCTGAATAATTTAAGTGATTCGAGGTCTTCTCTCAATGAAGAATATCACAAACTATTATAACCAGATGATGAAGCTGAAGCTAATATTCTGCGAAGCTTTTTGGACGGCTCGGCCGCGAATAAGTATGCTCTTGTTCAGGAAATGCCTCCAGGTATCATAAGAATGATTTTATACATTGATGAAATGAATTTAACTGACATAGCATCATCTAGGCCTACAAAAATGGGAAGGCTTAATTTTTGTTTTACCTACAGAATCTGATGTCATGATAGCTCGCGACATGTCTTCAATTTTATAACCTATAGTGGAGGATTCAAAACTTCTTGATAATGGTGTACAAATGCCCGATGGTAGTCTCGTATACGACTTATTAATAGCTTTTATTGGCGATAACCTTGCGGCCCACAAAATTGGTGGTTTGAAGCAAAGTTTCTCAGCTAATCGTTCTTGCAGATATTGTATGGCCGATAAAAACCAGCTTCGCACCATGACAAGAGAAGATTTCCCTTTTTAAGAACGAAGGAGGAATATATTGAGCAAATTCAAAAGTTAGAAAAAGCTCTAACGACAGCAGAATTCTTCATTTACTTGACAGCAGTAATAAGAAAGCAAGATGGGCAATCGGAATTTATTCAAGTCTCCTTGTAAACTCCCTAACTCCAAATGGATGCCTGAAATCTGATTGTTTTGCATCATTTGTCGAGAGCCGCCACCAAAAAACTCTCAAAGAAACGTTTTAAAGATTTAACTGGTGAGTCACGACAAAAAGATATAGAAACTGAAGTTGGCGAAGATCATGCGGTCCCAGTTATAGTAATAGAAAGTATTTTCTGTTACCCAATATTTTAAGATACTATATCAAAAGACTCTTCTGAATCATAAGAGCTGACAAGTAATACAAGGATAACTAATTCTACGTTTGTTCTACCTCCAAACTAAAAAGACTCATCTGAATCATAACAACTTTCCACCAAGGCTTCTGCTTCTACGTTTGCTCCAGCTATAAATCCGTTTGCGCTTCAGGCAGGCACTTGACGCTAGATTATGAAATAATGCGATGTTTTCCGTTAAGGGCCTGCTTCATAAGCACGGCGCCCATACTGATCGCTTGAAACGATTGCATCCGTTTGCGGGGCAAATTTTCGATGCATAAATTTCCCCACTGTCCGACCAAGAAGTTCCGGATTCTCTAGAATCGATGCGAGAAAAAGCCGGATGATGTAACAGCCCTTCGTTGATTAGTTAGGGCATAGAGGCGGGGTGACAGACTTTTTTATACGAATCAGGAAGGGACACGCGATTAAGAGTTTGGACTTCACTTCAGAGATGCGGGTTTTAATCGCTTTCCCGTTATCTCTTTAAATTTTTCGGTATCATTTACGGAGGTTCTGATGGTTCGCATCCTACCTTAAGCCGTAGGTCCTCCCACCATGCACTTGCGTGTAATCGAGTCTGTCGATGGTGTGGTAAAAACCAGACTTTGGCCGAATTTTCTGGAACTTTGAGTTTTGGGACAGTCGTCTCCATTGCACACTCGAGCTCTGACATTGATCTCATTGCGATCGCTGTCCTTGGGACGCTCAACGTTCTCAACAAAAAAGAGTGTTTTGGCAGCCTGTCGCTGTGATTTTATCGAGCTCTGTGGCCACTTGCCTCGCAGTCGTGAGACATGATCATAGATGTGATTTACCGCAGTTCTACTGGGAGACAGTGTGATTTTCATAGATGGCAGTTGCTCCCAGTGAGATCATGCAGTGACTGGTTCTGATGTTAAAATTTAGACAAGGTGTCTCGGCCGCCTGCTTCGCGGTTTTGGAAATGAACGCTCCTTTGCAAATCATCTCGTTTTTTTTCTGAGAAATTTCATAAGAAAATCACCTTCATTTGCGACGACGTAAGCTGTACTCAGAACAAATCGTTTATTATGAAGACATTGGAGATTAAGAAGTCCGTGTACCCCTTGACGGCGTGAGATGTATAATCGCGGAACATACGAATCGGTACGCAAGCTCTTATGCATATGTATGATCTTTTGCGTGGCGATATCAAAGACTGTAAGCTCGTTTTTTGTCCACTGAACGACCAAAAACAAATAGAGTAGAACAGGGACGGCAAACATGTTAGTTATACCTTGTTCAACGACGACAGATTTGAAGACTAAATATTTTAAAGAAGATGCTCGTATATGCAGGTAGGTATAGATCTCTCCAGTATTAGCATGTCTAATAACAGTTACATTCACAATCTCAAGGTCTCCGGGCACGCCAGTAATTATTCCTTGCTTCACATTAATCTTGGCTCAGTTGTCGAATTTCGTACCCCTCAACGATTTTCAAGGCAAGCTTAAGTTTGCTTGCAACAGAAGCATAGACCATCAGGCCATCCATATAAAATACATGAGGGACCATATTCTTGCGCCGATTAGTGTCACGGTGTCACGATTAGTGTCATGGTCTTGCCCTGGAAGACGCCCCTCTGGAAGGTGACGTTGTTCGTTGTAACACGACAATTTTCAGATGAGATAGTAAATCTAGTTTTTCAAAGGGGCACCAATCTCTCTATGCATCTTACTATGTGTAGATGAACCTTCAAGCTTTTGAAAGACAGATGATAAGTCTATGAGAGTTTCAATCGAAAGGTTTCCGGTAGTCAATCGAGGCCATCGGTAGGGTGCGCTGATGTCTGCTGCGTCTTTACAGACGCAACCTACCATTTAGAAGGTTCTTTCGTCAGCCTGCTACACTTTTTCAACCCACGTTATTCGTACGTTCCTCTGTACACAGGCTCAAATGCTTGAACAATCCTGTCACTTAGGATAGTTGTAAGGATCTTATAAAGCGTGTTTAAACACTTTTTCGCATGACGATTTCTGTTTTTGTAACTTAAAAGACACCTTTAAAAAGCTTTTGAGATCATTTGTAAACATTATAAAAAATGTCCTGATAAGTCAGATTTTTATCCAAGCGCTCGTCTAAAAAATGCCTTTTTTCAAAACCAACCACGGCTGATGTAACCAAATTTCTTTCCTCAGAATGGTTTATGAAATATAAATATAATTATCTCAAAAAGGTCAATTGGGTACCTAAAAACTCTGCGATAATGATTAAGATATCAGATCTTTTCCATCAAAACACCCGAATATTCATTATATACAATATTACCTATATTTATTATTAACCCTTGAATCAGTTCTTCCCCTGATTGCAAAAAATGAAGATTGTTCATACTCTGGTTTTTACCATAATAGTTATCCTTGATTTTGTTGGTAAATATCACACTGTCATTTATTTATAATTTTAAAAACTTTTTAGATGTTCACAAATAGCAATTTGTCCGACGTAATTCGCATTCTATTCCAATTGCTTTATTTTTGACCAAATTGTTTTATATTGAAAATGAAAAGAGAAAATAGTTTAACTCATATCTAAGAGCTTAGGGTCACCGAAAACACTATTTATTCGTCCTCGCTTCAGATGAATCTTGGCGCACTTTTCCAATCAATCAATCCAATCCTCATGCTCGCGATGATTAGTGTCGCCATAGAGGTCATTAGCAGAATTCCGTAATGCGAGCCATAGTGGCAAAAGTGTGACGCAAAAGCCTCTGAGTGCTTTTTTGACCTCTTTGGCAGCTATTGATGAACATTCCTCCTCAGAGATTATGAGATTGTAGCTTATTTGTTCTTAGTTGGCATCTTATTTGAGCTGCACTCTAATCAGCCTTTGCTCGAAATTTCGTCAGATGGAGTTCTTACTATGAGATTGCTCAATAATTGCATGCATGCTGTATCTTAAAGATACTAGAGACAGGAGAAAAAATTCAAATTGTATCGTATAGAGGAAACCATCGAACTAGTAATCCAATATTATTGAATTATTATTGAAGCCACAATCTTGTAACATTTTTCAGGCGAGATTTTAATGGAATAGTAGTTTTTGTGAAACCAACAATCAGGTTCCTTGAGTCCTTAAAATGCTAAACCATGCGTTTCAGATTTTTTTTAAAAAGGGATTTATTATGTTTTGTTACCTTACTCCTTATATATCAACATACTTAAATCAAATAAATCCCATTTTTTCTTACAGAGTTAAGTTCGGAGTTCGAATGTTTACCTAATGGCGACCCAATTCCTGTTGTTCCTCGTGGCGAACAATTATCTTCTTCTTCTGACAGAGAACATTCTCCTGATCGGTCTCTTCATCCAGTCAGACCTTATTCCCCCAACAGGTCTCTTTTTTCAATCGAGCCTCCTCCTCGTGCCAGGTCCAGGTCTCCTCCTGCCAGGTTCATTGCTCCACCTACCAGGCTTCCTTCTTCTGACGATCATGGATATGGACTTGAACAACTTCAATTTATTCGGCTTATTCCCGATAAATATCCTGACCGGATATTTGAACTTCGAAGATACACTTTTCCTACGGATAAACAAATTAAAATACTCGTAGGACGGAATCGATATGGGCTCATGCCAACCCAGGAACAAATTGTATTGTCAACATTCGATGGTGACGTGTTAGCAATATTGGAGAGTCGTAATGTTCTTGCTGGAATATACACATATAGTTCTGGGGTTAAGAAGAACGTTCGGGCAAAAATGAACATGGAAAGCTACAAGATTACTTTACTGACCACATCTGAAATCTGGGAAGCTCCAGTAGGCTCCAATCACCCAATCTCATTCAATTTTAGAGTAGAGCATGTAAATCAATTTCTTCAACACCATCAATTCAATGACGGAGAATGTTAAACTATAATATAAAATTTTGTGTGATCGAAAGTCGTCTTCAAATGTTATAAGTAATTTGTAATTACAAATAATGAAAATAAAAAGTTGAGATGTTATGGTTGCCAGAACTTCAATCTTTCATCAATTTCCTAACCAGTTTTCTCCGTAAAACAAATGAAGCAAATTTCTATTTCATTTCCTCATTAAAATATTTTTCAATTAAATTTTTTATAGATTGATCGTGATTTACCTATAATAATTTCCCTATGGAGAAGACCACCATAATGTAAAGAGAAACAGCTTCCACTGTGTAACTGGTATTTAGGATTATGATGACCTTTGTAGGCAATGAGAAGTTACACCTATAATTAATTAAATAGGTTGAGCGACGATAGGGAACATGATATGCTCCGGTATTTCAAGGGCAAAGATCAGCTTTTATAATGGATAATAGTAAAGGGGAGTGATCCAATTCATGGAAAGATTATGTTAGCTTCACAAAGTCGTCATATGTCATGGTTCACAAAGAAATACACCAATTGAATGATAATCTCATAGTACATAGTTCATCTTGTCATGCAAAACTTTTTAATTAATTTCAGAATTTTCTTCGTGATCTATCTTAATCTAAACATCCGATCCACTGGTAATCTTCCCGACATAGATCCACATTGGACTTTCAAGGTATATTCTTCTGTTCTGCCCATGACTTTACGAATAAGTATTTTTCAAAATATTTTCCCTACGGTACTTAGTAAGCTGCTAGCTCAATTATTATTGCAGTCGCATTTATCACACTTTCCCGTGTAGATTGGAACGAGAGTCGCTATTCTCCAACCATTTGGAACTTTCCCTTTCTCTGAACATATGTTTTTCAACTCGCTCAGCCTTAGAGACAAATACTCGTCACTGCTCTCGAGCATTTCAGCGGTAATACTATAGATACTAGTAGCCTTACCATTCTTCAAGTTCTTAATTATACTTAGCTCTAATCACAGAGGAAGAAATTACTATTTCGCCATTTTCCACGGGCTTCTCTGAGGCATCGTCTTCTACGTCGCAGTCTTTATTCTCGATGGCTCCACCTGCATAAATTTCTGAAAATAGTCACTAATACAGTTATTTAATTTGTCCGTATCATATACCATTTCACCCTTGATATTCTTAATTCATCCTAAATCTATACTAATACTTTCTTTCCGAATCCTGTTGACCAGTTTCCGCTTTGATATAACCCCTGCTTACTTTAAATATTATTTTCACTTCTCCGTTCTTATCCCTGGAATGGTTTTTTAGTCTAGTTCTCTCGTCATCACTATGACCTGTGATAGTGAACTTTCATAGATACGCTGGTTCCTTTTCGTTAATGGCTACGTGGATTTCATTATACCACCAAGCTCGATAGTCATTCTCCCTAGGAACGCTGTACCATACACTTCATATCATGCTCATACAATCCTACAACGTTGGCTTTGCGCCCTCTACATTTTAATTAATTATGTGTAATTCCCAATTGTTCCTCTCAATGACAAGGCGTTCACTTCATTTGATACTATATTCTATCAGTACTTCTGGTTTCTGAAATTACTCTATTTTGATTCGCGTCTGCTTTTTCATTTTAGTTCTTCTTCTCTTCCATTAATCGACTAAAACTTCTCCAAGGCAATGCCTTTCGTCAAGCAAAGTTTCAATCAAATCAGAAGTTACGCTACTGCTTGTATTGTTCATTGTTTGAAGTATATAGTATACACCCTACTACTATCTTGAAGCGCGAAATCGAATGATCAGTGCGAAAATTCTCTGACACAAATACCCCACAATTAGCTTATATTCCCAAAAATTCCATAAATTACTCTAGAATCCCAAAGAATGTAAATACAGTCAATTTCGTGAACTCCGTAAATTCCCTAAATTCAGTGAATTCGTTCAATTTCATGAATTCCTTTATTCCCATGAATTTCGTAAATTCCACGAATTCCTTGAATTCCACAAATTTCTTGAATTTCTCGAATTGCTCGAATTCCATGAAATCCCTGAATTCCATGTATTCCTTGAATTTCATGAATTCCATGAATTCCTTGAATTTCATGAATTCCATGAATTCCATGAATTCCATGAATTCCATGAATTCCATGAATTCGTTGAATTCCGTGAATTCGTTGAATTCCATGAATTCCTTGAATTCCATGAATTCCTTGAATTCCATGAATTTTTTGAGTTCCATGAATTCCTTGAATTCCACGAATTCCATTCATTCCACGTATTCCGTGAATTTCATAAATTCTGTGAATTCTGTGAATTCTAAAAATTCCTAGAATTTATGAAACTCAAGGAATTTATGGAATTCAAGGAATTCATAGAATTCAAGGAATTCATGGAATTCAGTAAATTAATAGAGTTCAAGGAATTCATGGCATTCAAGAAATGTGTGGTATTCGCGGAGATTATGAAATTCTATGAATTTATGGATAAGAGTTGCTTGAATTTCATTATTTCCTTGAATTCCTTGAATTCCATTAATTCATTGAATTCCGTGAACTCCATGAATCCGTGAAGTTCTCGAATTCCATAAACTTCGTAAATGCCATAAATTCCTTGATGGCCATAAATTCCCTAAATTCTATAGATTCCTTGTATTTCATGAATTCCTTGAATTCCATGAATTTCTTGAATATTATGAATTTCTCGAATTCGGTGAATTAATTGAATTCCGTGAAATAATTGAATTCCATGAATTTCGGGAAGTCCTTGAATTCCATAAACTCCGTGAATACCATAAATTCCTTGAATGCCATGAATTCCCTGAACTCTATGGATTCCTTGTATTTCACGAATTCC
>CAKNWT010316028.1:3206-17296 GCA_932066315.1 Andricus coriarius
ATATAGGTCCGGCAGTGTTTTTTTTTTAAATTTTGCCGCCATTATTATTATTATACCATTAAGCTGGTTAGATGTTAGGAAACTCCTAATTGCAAAATAAGAAAATTTGAATATACAGATCCGGCAAAAATGTTTTAATTGTGTCGTTAGTAGTTAGGAAATGCGTAATTGCAAAATAAAAAATACAGGTTCGGCAGAATTTATTTTCTTTTTATTTTGCCGAGTCATACCATACTCGTATCCGTAGGATTCTAAATAACTTCTAGCGTCAATATTCATAAAATCATTCTCATATTTTACTAAAAAAAAAGCTTTCTCGGTCGGATGTTGAAAAAAATAGCGTATGATATATGTGCATACCAGGTAATTACTACTCGTGTGTCAACGTCAAGGTTCTTTCAGGAAAATACCTGAGCTTTTTTTGCAGATAAAAAAATTTAAAAATGTGCTTTTTCCAAAAAATACAAATTTGTTTTTGACATTCATATTTAAAGGTTAAATAGTGATTTCAAAAAATGCTTATGACTAAGGGAAAATGGGTGAAAAAGCGTATCGAAGCTGTATTGGGCAACATTTTTTTATCGCCACTAGACGAGTTAAAATTCGCCGAAATAGAGGTTATCCACGGAAATCCAAAAAAAAATTCACCCAATCTCCTTCGGTAAATATTTGTATAAATTACGTACAAATTTTATTTTTTAAGTTGGTACACTTGAGAAATAAAGTTATGGGAAAGAGAGTGTAAAAGCAGAATATATTTCAAAAAATATATTTTCTGAACTACTGTAGAAGAAAGCCTTTTCTTCATGTTTTATAGACTCTCTTTATAGCTTCTTTGACGTGCTTCTTCTTTCTCGTATAGGCTGGTATAGACTTTGTTCTTTGAGTTTTATAGACTGCTTTTATAGCCACTACTGAATATCATTGTTTTTATACCATAAACAGTTTTTAGTGCAACTGTTTAATAAAGTAAAGAAAATATGAATTTCTATTTTTTTATTCTATATAATGTATGACAATATTATTTTGAGTCAAGTTAAGTTCATGCTTTTCTAAATTAAGTTCAGCTGAGTTCGAGTTGAGCTTAACTCAAAAAAATATTTTAAGCTGACGCGGAAACTCAAACTTTTTAAGCTAAACACCCTAAATTCTGAAAAAATGCAATACATGTTAAGAGTTTTATGAAATTTTATGTTACGGATTTTTTTTGATTCGCTGAATATGAATTTTGGGTCAAAATTCAAAATTTGAAGTTCATAGTCCGAATTTTCAAGCTGGCTCAATTTTTCAATCGACTCACTTAAACTAAGCCAGTGAAACTGTCACTGGTTGAATAAGTATTCTAAATTATCTCTGGTGAACCAGTAAGTGACTCGACTAAAATAGCGTTACTGAATGTACCAGTGTGTCAAATGATAGATTCAACCAGTGATATAGCGCCCCACGCGACCAAGAAATGAACTTCCAGTCATCTAGTACGCATGCGTGTCGCCGGTCGGGTCTTTGCAATTCTCGACTGAAAACGAACTTTATTGTGTACTAGTGTTTGTGCTAGAAATATTTTGAGCCTGGATGCAATATGCAGGGGATATAATATCGTTGGCTTGAAATTGAGGAAGCCCCAGGCCACTTGTGTTTGACTTTGAGCGACGCGACACGTTGACGTAATGACGGGCCTTCCCACAGTTAGTCGCAATATATTATATCCTATTATATTGCAGCCTGGCCCTCATTTATTCTTGTGAGAGTAAAGTGCTGTTTTTAACAGATAATTTTGCAAAGTTTAGCACAAAAGTGGTGAATGATAAATGGCATACCTAACCAGCTGACGGACGGCAACGCGTACAACCAGATGACTACCAGTACTGAGTAACCAGTGAACCTCACTGATTAAAACAGTGACGGAATTCCACTGAATGAGCTAGATAAATCTCACTGATTGTCAGTGACACACTTCTGGCTGTTTCAACCAGTGATATTTTACTGTTTCATTTTAAGGGAGCAGTTCTGCAGTTCTTTAATTATGTAAAATATTCGATTTTATTATGAAATTATTAAAATGTTCAATCGTTCAATTTGTACGCTTGAATTTCACACAGTTGAGTTTGCATTTTTACCTTTTATATTATTACAATTGTGTGATAAAGAGAAAATTTTGAATGAAAAAGAAATAAGTTATTAACTTTTTTTATGACAACATAATGAATATATCTCTTATTAATTATTTATAGGGAAAAGGCGTCTGTTATTAGTTTTTACTTTCATAAATTATTTTCAAAGAAACTGCACGGAGAAAAATGTCTAGTTGGGGTAACAAGGATTCTGGTTAGCCCTACTAGACAGTCTAGTAAAATATGAACCAACACGCTGTCTAGTTAAACGCGCCAGACAGTCTAGTTAAACTCTGTCTAGTTAGAATTACAAGACATGTGGTATGAGTTACCAGACATGTAGTACGGCCAACTTTCCGTGGTTAGTAGGGCTAACTAGCTGTCTAGTAAAAGTAACCGAACATTAAGTTAGGCTTATATTCCTGTTTTTAGGTAATTTAACTAGTTTTCTGGTAAAATTTACCAGATGTATAGTGTTCCGAAAAATTTTTCTTTTCAGGAAAATAAGTATGTTTTTAGGATCTTTGGGGTAGGTTTTAAAATGTACACAACATAATGAAAGTGATGTTCGTTTATTAAACACTGGCCAAAGGTATGATTTTTTATTTGACACAGAAATCGAACGGCATGAAGCATTATCTTCAAAACAACATGGCGGGGACACTGGAGAAAGACAAAGTTTACGTTGCTTGAAATATATCCTTGTAGGAGAAAAGGTTCCACAAGTCCAGCAGATTATCCACTGTATCGTCACTCAAGTTACTTATTTTAATACTCGTAAATAGAAACAAAAATAAAAACACGTCGCTTCTCGTTTAATTCAACTCAAAAATGGTCAGAATAACGAGCGGGACACGGAAATGCAAGCGGCTGCAAGAAACTGGAGGTGACGACGCCGAAAATTCGAAAGCTGGCTAGAGGGAGGAATAGTGATGGTGAAGGGTGTAGGAGGGAGCAGCGAAGGGAGTAAAAGTGTAGTGGGGGGCAACACGCTACTAGATGTCTAGTTATGGACACCATTTGCCATAACTCGACGTATCAGTTAAATCTACTAGACAACTGACCAGACATCGAGTAAGCGTAACGAAACTTCCGTCTTAAATTTACTAGACGCGCGTAACTAGATTCATCTAGTAGGCCCAACTAGACCTTTTTCTCCGTGTGAGATGCTTTTAGAAAACTCAAATATTCTTAATTGTGTCAACTTTTTTTTTATTTGAATTTTTTCTGCATAAAGCGCCTTTTGTTGTCTTTTTTAAGAATAAAGAAAGATAATATGTTTTCCTTCAATATTCGTTATTTAAAAAAAAAATTTAACATTTTTATTATTTTGATTGCTAACTTATGACAGAGTTATTATAAATAAGACTAAGGTGGAACTTTGATATCTGTTTTCTTTTTCATTGTGAAATACGACAATCTGTCAACAGTTCGATGTTAGCTGTAGATGTTATAAATCTCAGTTTTGGAATAAGAGGTCAGTTTAGAGCAGTGGTCGGCATGCTCTTGACCAAGTCAGGGTAGCCTGACCGGGCTGACCGACGACCTACTATCTGGTCAGGTACCTGCGAGCTTGGGCAGACCAACCCTTTCCTCAGGAGTCCTTTGTTGGAAAATGGGAGAAAAATTTGAAATCAAAGTTTCTTAATTCTGAAATCCGCGATTTAAAAGTGATGTATTTGGAATCTACATATTTTTCCGATTCCAACGACATGTAATTTGTCTATAAAGGTTGAAAATTTGAGAAGTATTTAGTATTAAATTAAATATTGAGCTAAAGTTTCTTGATATTAAACTCCTTCAAATTTTCAACTTTTCTAGGCAAGTAATATATCATTGGAATCGGAAAAATTCGTAGATGCTGATTATGCTATTTTCAAATCGCTAGTTGAAAAATTAAAAGTTTTTAAATTTTCTTACATTGACCTGCCTATGGACAAAAGACCCTTGCTGTAGGAAGCTCACTCACACTGAGGTTCTTTGACAGACCGAAAAGTAGTAGAAAAAATTATTCCGGGACAAACCTGACCATACCTGAAAAGTCAGCAAAAAGTTTGCCGACCACTGGTTTAGAGAATAATAATTGGTAAATAACATTTTAATATATACATGTACACAGACAAATAATTTCTAAATCAATTTAGATATTATAAAATTTAAAATAGGTACTCTCTGAATTTGAATCAGTGAAAAATTCACTGATTGAAATAATACTTGGACATTTCACTGATTAATCAGTGATTCCAGACTTATTTACTAATCAATTCAGTAACACCAGAGTAAATCATGTGAGACATAACCTCTAAGTTTTAAAGTAAAGCGTTGTTGTTATTCTTTTACTTAAGTAGCTAAAATAATTTTGTAATGAAATAAATTCATGAATTTTCGGACTGTAAGTGTGCTGAATTTACTGCGGGAAAAATATAATCTAACTCGTATAAAAAGTACTTACTTGACGGGTGTGTACATAACAGTCGAATCTTGAAAGTAAATAAATAATATGAGGTTTTTTATCATTTAGAAACCTCAAAACTTTTCACCTTTTTGAATATTTTATCACATTTATGGATTTTAAGTTTTTAATATGATTATTTGATTGAATCTACTAAAATATTATTCTATTATGACTGCTAAATTGACGTGGTGCAGTGCTGCCAACTCTCAAAAGTGTTACTTTCACTGAATGAATAAGTGATTTTGCACTGGTTGTCAGTGACCGGATTCTAACTATTTGAATCAGTGAGATTTCACAAAGAATCAGTGACTTTTCACTGATTCAGATTTAGAGAGTACGTTTTTCAATTTCACTAAACCTTCATTCCAAATTCAAATTTTTTAGATTTTATTTTCATTAATATCCTTATAAATGACAAAAAATTAAAAGCAAACATCCATTATAGGAATCAGTGGATGTTTAATTTATAGTTACGTAAGTACAATCTTGTAAACTTTATAATATAGTGTTTATTTTTACACGTATCACACTTACCCGTAATGACATTGAACATTCATTGTCAGTTTTTCGCAGACTCTTTTTAGAGAGTAAAAACGACTGTAATTTTCAGTACCCTTAAATGAAATTTAGAGCATTTGTTTAAAAACAATTAACGAACAATTTCAGTGTTGAATTTCTTAATTTTCAATGTCTAGATATATTGAAAATTGTTATTGAAGATTCTGTCTAATAACCGTTGTTTTTTTTCATCTTGAAATTGTACTGAATTTCGAACGATTCAGTTTTTATATTTTAAAATCTCAGTATTCATTTTTCGACAGGAAGGACGAGTTTGTGTAAAATAAAAAAAAAAATAAATAAATGAAAAAAAATATAAGGAAGTGGGATTTATTTTATTTTGTTTTCTATTGTTTCCGAAAATAATCTACTAAAAACGAGAAAAATTTTCTTTTTGGAAAAATCCGCCGTTCTTTTATACAATTTCTGCAGAAGATCTGCACTTTTTAACTCGAGCTGCTACTTGAAATAGTATAATTTGAAGTTGATAAACGAAGTATTTATTTTACATATAAGTTGGTTATAAGAATAGAAAGGCAAACATATTCTAAATAAAAATACGATTGGTGAAAATAAATTAAAATTCCACTTTATAAATTCCAATCCTTTGGCACCACCTGTTTTTGATAAATCTGCATCTATTCGGTCCATCAGGAATTTTATACGGGATGCGTGAAACGGAATAAATTCAAACATGACGCGCGTGAATCCCAGTCCTCAGTTTGTAAAGTTTTTAATGCAAAACATGACTCGCAGTTTCCGCATAGTTTTAATACCCGAGTTCGATGTTTAATCTAATTTTTTTTGCTTGTGTCTTTGCAGGCGTTACGGCACGAAATGCGGCGGCTGCCTCGAAGGAATCAATCCGTCGGACCTGGTGCGGAAGGCGAGAGACAAGGTTTTCCACCTGAATTGTTTCACCTGTCTAGTTTGTCGGAAGCAGATGAGCACTGGAGAAGAGCTTTACGTCCTGGACGACAATAAGTTCGTCTGCAAAGAGGACTATCTATCGGGGAAACCCTTACCAGTCACGCACCACGTCCATGGCCACCACGGTAATTAGAAATTCCAATAAATAGTTCATACCTGGTAATTGACAATTGATCATTGTTAGTCAGGAACAAAAGATTGAATTAGTGATCTAAAACGGAAGGATATTGTGCAGGGTGGAAGTCAGAAAAGCGTCTTTTAATCGCCTCATAAATGAGAGTTCAGTAATCATGACTTTCCAAAGTTCTAAAATTTTTTAATATAAATATATTTGTCAAATATGAGTTATTTGCGTGCTCTCTGTGTGTAATTTAAATGGATTTTCAATAAAATACTAGAATTTTTGAAAATTGTTTGGCAAACTATACTTCCAAAGTAAAAATTGAAAGAGAAGATAGACCTTGATTTGAGATATAAAAATTGAGTTTAAAGTAGAGATTACGTTTCATTGCTATAGTCTGTGTAGAGTGTAGATAATCCAAAAAATAGTCATCCAAAAATATTCTGTTTATGTTCATATAGGTTTGCCAAGTAATCGGTTAAAGACGTCTTTCTGACTTTTTCGCTGCCTGGATAAAGGGGAGAGAAAAGGTAGTTAACACAATAAATAATTTAGATTTTAGAAATTTAGAATGTAGAATACAATAAAAATCGAATGTCTATCATTTCTATGAAAATTAGAAACTGTATTTTTTAAGTAAGAAATTCTATAATGTTTCATTTACATTAATTTGCACTGAGAAAAAGTGTCATTGCCTCAGTGCGTTTTCTTTTATTGTGGATAGTGTTTTATTCAGTTAGTCAAATCATGATTGAATGAAAAAGTAAGAGGAATTAATAATATTTTCTTTAAGGCACTTTATCCTTATCTCTTTATAATATAATAATTTGATCTTAATTTTAGCCTATATGATTTTTATAAGATTTGATAATACTTTTCAATTTTTTTAGTTTGTTTAATTTTCATTAAATATTTATATATTTTAGACTAGATTTCAATCGGTTAAAAATCATCTTCTACGTTCTATTAAATAATCAGTGAAAACATGACACATATTTCAATTAATTTGTACTGATTCCCAGTATATTTTCAGTGCCTGAAATCTTGAAAAGTGAGTGACCGATTCACAGTGCAATTTCACTGATTAAAATTTAGAGATGAAATTACAGATTTGCAAACCGAAACTCATATTCGTTTTAGGGTTAAATTAAACAAAATTCGGCTTACAAATTGTTTAAAAATATTACTTATCTCTCTAAATTTCAATCAGTCACATTACATAGCGAATCATTAAAATTTCACTATAGGAATCAGTGAGGTACTGCTGGCTACCAATTAGTGAAGTTTTAAGAAGTGTTGCTATTGTTTTGTAATCACTTTCAGTCGAATAATTTTAATATAGCTCAAAAAACAATTGGTTTCTCTTTTAATTTGAATCCGGGAAATTTTTCTGTTGAAATCGTGATGTACTTTAGACGACCTGAGTCAGTAAAAATGAACTACTTTTTAACTGCTTTTCCTGCAGCGAATGTCACTGAAATTTCAGAAAGTTCAACTGCAATTTTAGTGAACAGCAACTGACTTTACGGTCAATTTTCACTGATTGAGATATCCTGATTCCCAATACGAAAATACACTGAAAACTGCAGGATTATTCAGTAATATTTTAGTCACTTTTCACTGAATTCCTTTCAGAAAGTCGACTGAAATTCGCAGTGCAATTCACTGTAACTATAACTTTTTCTACTGGCTGTTTCAAAAATAAAAATATCTTCATGCAAGTATATTTTAGTTCTCTTGATTTATGATTTGCAGTATTTTTCTGTTTGAACTGTTTATTTTTTCCGTGCAAGGAACGTGGTACTTCTTTTATAAATTCGATACAGTGACTGTGAAAATTCACTGAGAAAACAGTGACAATGCACTCATAAAAAGTTATTACATATAGGTATGAGTAAGAGTCTCCAGAAACTCTAACAATTTTGTTTACTGCTTCGTGAAAACTGACAGGAATTTCAGTAAATACTCATACTGACATTTCAATTAATATTGACTGGTTGAAATATCTTGATTCATAGTGAAAATTCACTGAGAAAAGCGGAGACTATAACTATATCACCACTGAAAAGAGGACTTGAATTTTTTAGTAATGTTCACTAAAACTTCATTAACTTTTTCTCCGTACATAGTAGTGAATAGGGTGAAGAGGGGCAGCGCCGACCAGTTAACAGTCAATGATTTTTTTGAAGTTAATAAGATGTAGAATTGATCGATTTTTTTTAAATTTCAAGTCCTACATTATTGTATATCATATTTCTATAAGTAATTATTACATGAATAAAACAATGATTTAATAATTTAATTATTTCTAACAAGCTGTATTTCGTCGACTTTGCCCCACACCGGAGGGCAAAGCCGACCGCAGCTTTTTATAAAAATAAAAAAATTTGAAGATGGGAAACCATAATGGTTCGCGTCTGTGGTATTTTATGTACTGGAAAAATTACCTTTAAGGGCATGCGATACTTCAATCGGGGTCAGTTCCCCCGGGTTTTTGTCCACAAAACTTAAAATTTGTAAAAACTGACTTCGGAGATGCTATAAAATAGAATAACGGACGTCCCCGAACTCTTTTTCAAAGGCAAAAAAAAATATATTCTGCTGAATAAAATTTGTCTGTTAGGATCGGTTGTCAAGTCTCTGTCATTCCGATAATGTTGGTATCTGTTGTACCGAGTGGCATAGAGGGCGTCCTAACGAGCATAAACTAAATTATTTATGAAATATATTTTTTGGATTGCCTACAAACAAGCTTAGTTCCGGGACATTAGTTACTATGTTTTATTACTTGTCCTAAGTTTTCGACCAAAAATATTGTGTAGTTTGGAAGTAAAGCTGCGGGGAGAATTGTAACACACATAACCTCAAAATACACACATATTAATCAAATTTAGCAAAATGAATTTTTTAAAATTATTCCGCAATAAAAGAGTTCGGGGACGTCCGTTAGCATGTTCGCTATCATTCCCAAAATTTTTAAGGCAAAATCTTTATTATTGTAGGAAAAAAGCCGGGGGACCTAACACTGCTAAAATCGATCCTTGTTTATGTATCACATGCCCTTAAACATATCCAGCAAGAAGAATAAGTTATTTTTAATCAAAATGGTGATAGCTGTATATAACCTCTTATTCGTTGACATTTCACTAGATACGGCTACGGGCAATGGTTTCTACCGTACCGACCGGATTGAAAATAATAATACAGTAGGACCTGTCGAATCGGGACTCGTCGCATCGAAATCCTCGGAGGGCTGTAGTCCCCACTCTTAAACCTCTCCTCTAGCCATGATAGGTACATGCCGGTCAAAGATTAAAGCCCTGAACATTAAACATACGTGACTGCCAGGAGGTGTAGCTGAGATTTGTTTCTGCGACCTGCGTGATCGAAAGTGGAGTCCCGGTCCGTCCCGATCCGACGAGTTCTACTGTATTCAATAGTTTCTTGCATGTAGCCCAGAAGATAAGTGGCTCTTCTACATTACCGATCACTTATCATAACCTAAGAACTTTTGAACTATTATTTTCGTCGGGCTTGCCCCCCTGGTGAGGGCTCAATTATTTACGATATTTAAGATACTTTGGACTTGAATTACGTTCAATGATTTTGATGTTATAAGCAAAGTCGCCTTTGCCCCACCGGTCGGCGCTGCCCCTCCTTACCCTAACCACTTTAATTTCATTATCATTAGCAGTTACTGAAGTTTCAATAATCGCTGGTATCGCCACTAAAAATTCAAGTACTTTTTTTACTGAAAACTCAGTGAAGCCTGAGAGAAATTTCAGTGATCACTCAAACTTGATTTCTCAGTCCATTTTTACTGATTCTAATTTCAACAGAGAATTTCTTTAATTTTTAATATAAATATCTTTTTTTAGGGATTCTACCTCTCTTGACAATTTAGATTTTTAGAGCTAGCTAGTAGCTACTTTTGACATGGGATCCACCAAATATTTGAGAAGTAACCCGACGTGTTGAAATACATCATTAGACTTTATTTCTAGTTTCTAAGACAATATGAGTCGGAAAGAGAAATGAAAAATGATATAGGGTAAAAAAAGTGGTTGGAAAGTGTTGGAATGACACAGCGGTGTTGAAGGGTCACCGACAGGGCGACAAGCTGTGAAAACACTACGTACCGGGTCTAGGCACGGGGTCCAAGAAAGAGAGCGGCTCGGTTTCATGGGGTTTTGTAACCATGAAACGAAAACCGAAGGTCGTTACGTTACGCAGCGGGTCCCCTTTTGTCATATGCCGACACCAACCGCAACTGCCCAACTCGTTCCCCCATTCTTTTCGGAGCTCCTCTCTTCGAGGATTCTGTCTTGGCTTGTCTTGTCTTGCAACTTATCGTACGGACGTACGACCTCGTAAACGTAAAGGCTTCCATGGGCGCCGTTATCACGTCATATGTATTTAGTCTGCTCTGGACCACGCTCGATTTTTATTCTTGCTCCTCGCTCGCTCCCACGATCGATAAGACACCGATAGGAACCCTGTAAAAACAGACCGAGAAAAAAGGGCCCGAGTCCGAACTCAGAAGGTCGGCGATCTTTGTGGCTCTCGTGATTCGACACAGAACCTCATATTTGACACGTTTCTTTCTTGTGATTAATTACCCATTTTACGCGCTCTGCTTTTTTCGCTTGAAAAGTCGACTCAGCATTCGCAGAAACCGGTTTGGTCGTAACAATGTAGGTTTGGGTTTGATTTGAGGAATAGTTTTCAATTTAGAGAATAGATTTTATTTCTCTTAGAGAAGGCTAATTTTTATCCCAGGATTGCTCCCATTATTATGGCTAAATGTAATAATCCTTAGTGCATTATTAACACGCAGAAATAGATTCCTTTTCAAGAAATACTTGTTTTATATGCTGCCCAGAAGAGGATTTTTTTAAATCATGAAAAATTTTCTCGAATAGAAGAATGTTTGTTTAATTAAAAAATAATTTCTTTGAACTATATATTATACAATAATCAATTTGGAACGCTTTTACAATTAAAAATTCTTTAATCTTAAGCAATTTCAATTTAAAATTGTTAAATTGGAAACACTTTTAATTCAAAACAAACTTATCAATTAAAAACGCTTCTAGTTTCAAATTATTCTATTTTGAACACAGCTACTTCGAACTTATAACACATTTTCCAAGGACAATTTTCTGTTCTGAGCCAGCCTTGATTAACAATTTTCGATGAAATGATATACAATTTTGAAGTTAAAAGTATTAATGTCCCACAAATTGTAAACGGACGAGCTGAAAATGTGTTAGTCATACGGAAAATTCCGTAATAGAGACATTTATTAGATCCTAAATATCAAAATTCCAAAATCGAAAAATTTGACAAGGAAGTTTTATTTTGAAATTGTGAAATGAATTTTAAATGAAAAATGTGGTTGAGACTGGATGGCATGACCCGCGCCTGTCCGTAAAATTTCTCGCGTCGAACGCGTTGAACTGTGACCCGCTTCCCCTCCTCCTCGACCCCTGATCCTCTCGAGCCGCCCGCCCCCTTCTCGAGAATAAAAAAGGAAAAAGAACTTCGGGACTCGAAAAGTCGACTTTTCTCACATTCCGTCGGACGAGAGAGATTTACGGGCGCCGGCGCACCCTTTCGAGAAAACGTAAAGTGAGAAGTCAATCGACACCGATTCTGAGTTGAAAGTTTCAAGCCAAATGGGTCCTTTCGCTCTACTCGCTACCTACTCGCATTTCGTAAAGAAAAAGCCGCACTCCATAGTATCGGTTTGCTTGCTACGACAGTGCGTAGAATAAACAAACAATCTGAGGTGACTAATGGCGCGCTCGTCGAGACTGAAGGAAGAATTGACAAGATTTTCAGAAAGCGGAAAATTAAATACATACTTATTTTATTATATTTTGACAGTAATGTCAATTAATTTATCTTCTACAAATTATATAAAACACAAGACTTCCAAAATTAAGACATTCAAGTTCAGATGTTTCCAATCTGAAGTTTAAAAATTAATTAACCTTTCATTTGCATTGCTTTGATACGGGTGTTGGATGAATAGAACAACGGAAGATAAGAAGGAAGGGCATTTGGTTCATAGTTCGTGGAGTTATTTTTTTTTAATTTCTAAGAATGCTGTTATTAACTTCGAATCCTTGCTTTTAAGAACTTAATTAAAAATTTAGGAACATAGCATTCTGAATTGATTAATTTTGGATAAATTTTGAAGAATTATAATTTTTCCCCAATACCCGCGCCGGAACTTGCGACTTACACGTTCGTTCAGAAGAATCTAAGTTGGTCTGTACTCGATTGGTGACGTCACAGCGAAGTAATGTGGCATTTAGTCCTCTAGAGAACTAAGTAATGCCATGCGCATCCCGAAGCTACCCCTTCTCTCTGACACTGCGCATCGCAACTTAGATTCTTTTGAATGAACGTGGTCGCTGGTACCGGCGCGCTGATTGGGGAAAGCATCGTGTGCAACGAGCATGAAGTTTGCTACGCGAGCGTAGCGAGCGTCGCATACTTCGTGCTCGTTGATAATAATCGACGCTGTATCCCGCTTGTTGTACAATCTACTATTAACAGCATATAAAATTGTTTATTCTTAATTGCTTCCAATGGCTTTATATAATATTTCCTATTTTAATATTCAAAGTATTAAATTACAGTGACTATTGTTGTTTTTGTTGTTTCACCCCCTCTTTTTTTATTTGGTGTCAAAATAATTGTGCAACTTTTTACAAATTGAAAATAAAGTTTAACCCGTGATCCAAGGCTTTTAAATGCAAGTCTTAAAATGTGTTTTTTGTATGAAATTGCAAATAAATTAAGCTGAAGCAATGAGTATGACAATAAAATTATGGTCGCAGTCGCATCACTGATTCATGCGGAATACTATACCCTTGAAAGTAAAAAAACGACCCTCTGTAGGGAGTTGAAATTTTAGAATGTGCTTTTTAATATACCTTAGACATTTTCAGCATTGAATGATTATAAATGACCCTGCAGATGGTCAAATGTGTTCCAGTTATAGAACACTACCCTTAAATTTTGTTAAAGTATCCCTTACGCTTACAGCTTACAACAGAAGATTTCTTCTTTCACTATTCTTCACATAATTTCTCGTAAGAAAAGTCCTTAGAATGACTTCAGATATATTGCATAAATATTGAAAAGATTCTTTGGTCAATTTAAAGCCTCATATATTAATTCTTAAAGATTTCCAACCAAAGCTTACGTTATAGTGAAAATATTGTACAATTTCAAAGTATAACGGCAAGAATGAAAAAATCTAAGGAAATAAAAGCTTAAATATTTTTAATTTGAAAGAAGGGTAATTCTTAATTTACTTTTAGGCGCCTTTAAAGATGAGGTATACGCAATTTCAAGCAGATTTGGACTGGATTTCAACTTAACGTATAACGGTTTGGATGATTTTCAATTAAGATATAAAAGTCTCTGATGACAGATGTTTACACGTTAAAAGGGGTTACAAGTGAATTGTTAGCAGCGTTTCAGAACACTTTCGTCTAAAAATTATCTTCAGGGTTCTCGGGGAAATTATATGTAAAATTATTTTCAGGAAGTCATCTAAAGTGTATGCCAACGAAAAAAGTTAGGTACTACTCATAAACTGAGAAAATTGGTTGTTCACGACATAAAAATATTTTTCTTAGTATGCTATGTGGATGTTAGGTTGAAAGAATTAATTCTTCCAATCAGTTTATCACAGAAAAAACTAAAGTTAAATTTTGTTGCATGTAAAATTTTCCGCTGATAAAGTTTACATGCTGTTTGGCGAAAGATTATCCTAGGATGGAATAAAAGCTGTCGTCTGCTACGCCCTTAGCAGCAATGGGAAAACGACAAAGTATGAGTGGATTCGAGATATAAATCAGGGCACCAGATTTGAAACAACTATTCGCTTACTTCA
>CAKNWT010316031.1:1762-12289 GCA_932066315.1 Andricus coriarius
AATTAATTTTTGTAAATTTGGGATTATAGATTTTACAATATTTTAGTTTCAAAGTCAAATATTCAAAATGTTAGGATAATCTCGAAATTAAACATTTCAAAATTTCTTATTAAAATCCTTGATAGTTTTGAATTTAGTCATTTTAAATGTAAATATAAAGCAATTTCGAATTAAAAAGCTTAAAATTGTAGGGTTTCAAAAATTGGATTCATATTACAGCAATCTTGTTTATTATTATTTTTTTTATTTTTAATGTAATATCTTAAAGTTGTCGGATTTTTAGTTGAAGGTTTAGACAAATATTAATTTTAAATTGAAAAATATTTGCTTAGAAAATTTCAGGAATGTGTAATAATTCTAAAGGAAAATTTGAAATTGAAAAATTAAAAATTGAGCCCAAAATAAAACTAGATAAAAATTAAATTTTCTGAAATTTATACATCAGTAATTGAATGATTTCGGAAATTCTAAATGATTACAAGTTTAGAGTTTAAATTTTTCATGTAGAAGGCTAAATATTTTATTTTTCTCTTTGATAGGTCTTAATTTGGCAATTTAAGTTTAATTGGTGGAATTTAGAAAAATATGATAAGCAATTTAAAAGTTATTAATTTTTTCATCGATTTAAATTCACTTAAAATAATTGAAATTTTAAAGCGTTTGAGTATAAAAGTGACAATATCACAATTTTTAGTAATGAACATTTTTTTTATAGTAGAAATTTTTTCATTTTCAGTGTTTCCCATTTAAAATTAATATTTATTTTTTACATTTTTAAAAAAATAATTCAATTCATTTTTTGACTCTGGGAAAATTTGTTCATCAGCTTTAATTTCAAATTATGTTTTTGTTTTTTGGGAACAATTTAAAATTCTAGAATTTCAGAAGCTTTGACTTTGAAAGATTCAATTTAGTTTTTAAATTTCAAATGGTCAAATTTTAATTGCTCTGAATTTTAGATGTTTCAAATTCAAAAGTTTTTAATTTTTTAATTTTGAATGCTTTCAATTATAAGTAACACAATTTTAATTCCTGTGAATTTTAAATGGTAAATTTTCCAAAATTCCAATCTTAAAATATTCACTTTTGAACGAAATAATTCAATTTCGTGATTCTTCAATTTTAAAAAAAAGGTTAATTTTTAGCAGTTCAACATAGAAATTACACAATATTATTCAACTCCTTTTTTTTAATTAAATTGTCCATGTTTTCAGTTATAAATGATAAATTATTAATTACTGTTTAAAAAGGTTAAGAATATAATATTGAAGAATCGGTTCAATAAAGATATTTAAATTGTTTATATGATTCAACTTCAACAGATTTCTTACAAAAAAGTTTGGTGATGCTTACCGAGCAAACTTTTTTCCAAACCGGGAGAAATCGCGAATATTTAGCGGGAAACCGGGAGAAAACGGGGACAGAAAAAAAAAAATAATGGCCACCCTGGTATAATTTTGAGCCTCGCAGAATATGATTGATTCAAATTAGATAAATTGTCTCTGTGATAGATTACTCATTATTATTTTCACCTTAGAACTCAAAAATTTCAAATTTTTTAATATTTAGTTCAGATGATTCGAAACCAGAAGTATTCTGTTTTATTTTTTCTGTTGTGTTAATTTAAATTTCCTAATTTTTCTGTGGTATTATTTGTAACGTGAATAAACGAAGGTAAAGAAAGTCAAATGTGTTAATAACTCTGTTCTTTCATTCTTATGTGACATAGACTGTTTACAAGTTTCACAATATTAACTTCGGGCTGCGTCGTTTATAGCCTAAGGTTTTTTCTTGTTTGAACAAAGTTAAAAAAGAGTCATTAGATAAATTTGTCTAATTTTGATTCAGAGAGATCACCAAAAAACATTTTTGCCAACCAAGAGAAAGCCAGGAAATGACCAGATATTTTTTTTGTAGAGTTTAATAGTCATCATGAAAAATATTTTGAATATATGCATATTTTTTCCATTGTTATTTTTTATCTTAGGCTTCAGATTTTTTAACAGCTGGACAAGTCTAACATTATTACTATGAAAAAAATCATATCAAATAATTTAAAAAATCGTAGCAAATAATAAAATCCACGGATAGCACAAAAGTTTCTCTGAACATTTCTGGAATATACCTGGAACATTCATGAACATTCCCAGGTATGTTCGGGGAATTTTGATCCGGAATTTAATGAATTCAATTATTTAAATTTGTGCAATGTGAAAATCTTTTATTAACATTGCCCGAAACTTCCTTGGAAACCTTCCTTGACAATACCTACTTCCGGGAACCGTCTTGGTATATTTTTCTGAATTCTCCATATGTTCCATTGGAATGTTCCAGAAATTCTCACGGAAACTTTGGTACTATATGAGCAAAAGCTTATTTGTGTGATTTTTCAAATTTAAATAATAATATAATTCAAAAATGTCAACAGAAATAGTCATTTTAATAAGGCGCATCTTTTTTATTCTGCACAACTTTGCGTTATGATCAGCTGTTTCTGAACAAATCAGTGTAAAAAGCAAAATCCTTCTCTTGGAATAATTCTCAATTAATTGTACTATTTTACTATTTGTAAAAACTCTTTTTTTTGTCAAAAGTAAAACACTGTTATTATTAATAATATTATTATTATGGATAACTACAAGTATTCAAAATGTTTGTGACATTTGATGTTTTCTGGCTCTAATGAAAATGGCTTTTTCAAATACCTAATTTGCATGAAAAGGTCTACCACCAATACTTAGAGGGACTCCAGACCATTCTACTTTTACTTTCAATGTAATATATAAAAAGTAAAAGGAGGTTATGATATAAAATGACGCAAAATTAAATTAATAAATGACAATACATTATATTTAATACCAGTAGGCTAGTATTCTGTATGTTAATTTTTTTTTGTCATTTATTAAAGCTGGTAAGTTTCATCAATTCATTGAAATTTCTTCATGATGAGAAACTGTTATCTTAATTATTACTTTTATTATTAGGATACATTTTTTTAAATAATGCTAATTTCATTATTTAATAATATATAATCATCTCTCTAATGTGTACCTGTTTATATTTATTTTTCTAGAAAATTACATCAAAGTGTTGCGAACTTACTTGCTCCTAACATGCAACTTAAAAGAATAGTGGCTATCAAGTGTTTTTAGTTCTTTTTTTTAAATCCGGCATATCCTAAAATCATATGAAGGAAAAAATATTGCATCTTTACTTCAAATTTAAATTTAAATAAAACATTAGTGTGAAAATTCGCCACATGTTTCTTACAATTCGGACAGAAACACAAGCGGAAATTTTTAAAGTAGTGTAAAACCACTTCTAAATATAAATGAGTTGATTCGTATTGAATTTATTGAAAAATTGTGTGAAAAAAGGTTTGATTTTTTTTTTTTTAGAAACAATTATTATTGAACCAGTTGATTTGATTGCATCAAAGTTTTGTTTTTCTTTCGAAAAAAAGTTCTGATATGTTGATTTTTAAAAACTCCGGTTCGTTTTTTCATTATTTTTGTGATCAGCTTAGCACTCAGGAAAAACAAAACAAAATTGAAGCAAGTAGTTAACTCGCCTTTTATGATTTTAATTAAACTTGTAGTCCTCTCAACGAATTTTCACGGTTCACGTTATTTTCGACACGTGTACATACCAAACAGAAACATATTTTCCTTCAATTATAGAAATTGTTTCTTCAGCATCAGTTTTTGATTTTGTAACAGAATACTTTCAAATAAAGAAAAAATGCAGTAGATCTTAAAAATTCCTCATTTTATGTAAGGAAATGTGTATTAAATATGTAAAAAATTATAAGAATTTCCAAAAACTGAATCCACGCTATCATTCAAGCTGTTCATCATCGACGAATTTTTAATAGTGAATCTATCAAATTAAATAAATTTTAGGCCTAAATATTTAAAATTGAATAATTTCGCAATTGTAAATCTTAAAAATTGAACTATTTAAAAAAGAGCATTCACAATCGCATCATTTTATATTATAAGCATTAAATATTGAACAGTCTTGAGAGGAAAATCTTAAAAATTAAAGAATTTTTCGTTATAAATATTTAAAATTGAAGTACATATTCAAAAAAAAGTTCGAAACTACCTCATTTTAAACAATAAGCATTCCAAAGTAATGAATCTTCGATTGCCAATATTTTAAATTAAGGAATTTTATATTGTATATCATTAGTGTTTTTAATTCTTTCCGGTATCTTAGAATATTAATATATGATATTTTGAAATCAATTAATTGAAGATTTTTCTATTCTAAATCTGCAGGATTTAAAAATTTTTACAAAAATCAACATTACATCTTTCTAAATAATACTTATTAAGAATTGAATAATCTATAATTGCAAATCTTTAGGATAGATCCATTTAAAAAAGATATTTAAAATTTTACTTTTGATCTTCAAAATCATCCAAATTTAAAACTTTTTATTTGTATAACTTTAAAATTAAAGAATCTTTAATTGGAAATTTTAAATGTTGACGAATTTGCCATGATAAATATTTTTAATTGAACCACATTTTCCATAACAGAAATAAAAAAATGGCATCATTTTAAACTATAAACATGGCAAATTAATTAATCTTCCATTATAAATCCTAAAATAGGAAGAATTTCCAATTCTAAACCACTAAAATTGAACAAATTTCAATCTTAATTCTTCAAAATTAAACTATTCCTGAAAAACAATTCAAAAATACATCTTTCTAAATTATACGCATTAAGAATTGAAGAATCTTCGATTAAAAATTTGGAAGATAGATTGATTTTGAAAAAAGTATGTAAAATTTCATATTTTTAAACTATCGAAATTAAAAATTAGGCAAGTTGAAAATTCACAATTAGAAATTATGCAAGTTTTATGTTTTACAATTAAAGATACTGAAATTTTGATGATTATTATGTGAGATTTCTTCAATTTGGAAGACTCAGAATTGAAAACTCTTGGCTTTTGATCTGCAAAATCATAAAAATTTGAAATTTTTTATTTATACTTTTAAAAAACGTTCAAAGTGACATCATTCTATACTATGAACATTCCAAAATAATGATTCCTCAATTGTTAATCTCAAACATGGAAGAACTTTAAATTCCTCTTTGTTACGATTGACGAATTTTCAATTGTAAATATCTTTAAAAAATGATGAGTGTTGAAAATGGAAAATATTAGAAAGACCCGGAACTCCATAATCACTCAGAAAAATATTTGTTTCAGATGAAAAAAAACTTCTATTTAACATCACTGTTTTCATTTAACCAAAAATAACTTTTAAAGTAATAAAATCAGGAATAAATTGTACTGGAACAATAAACTATTTCTTTAAACCAAAGGAATTTCATTGAATCAAATAAATTTTTTTGTAGTAATATGTGTTTTAAGCACACCTTATTATTAATTATATTTTATGGTAGTTTGAATTCAAACTCATATTTTAATTTGATCATTAGGCAACAAAAATAAGAAACATGAACACTTGTGCTAGTTTTCTGTAATTACCAGTACACGTCACCAATTACTTAATCTTCTATTTTTCTGAAGTTCATTTTGAAGAGAAAATTCTGCACTCGCTTGCAGAAAACAGTAAAAGTTGAGTATTTCTTGTAAAAGTACTTCAAATTATTTAATGGTACAAGAAGTTTATAATTGTACACGTAGCTGAGATGACAGCAAAAAAAAATGGGTTATTACATTTTCTTGTCTGGTGGAAAATCTTGCTTATACTTCATCCGTAAAAGTTTTAAATTACATTTAAAAAAAATTAATTTTCTTCGCAATGGACTTTACTTTTACGTTCACTTTGAAGTTTAAAAAAACCCTAGCTACATTTTCACTCAGCTCGGTGGCGTTTGCAAGTTTAATTAAATAAAAACATTTTATGTCCTAAACGCAATAAAGTTACCAATCGGGTGAGCACGCATGAATGTGAAGTTTTAAGAGACGAATGGGCTGAGGAGATAGTTTCACGCGCTGGTGCCGTATGGTCGAGAATAGTGAAACAGTTGTTCAAATGACGCTCGTAAATTCCCGTAACTGTGCCTCTGAGGATTCGCCTATTTACTAGTTTTAAAGTAAGGAAAACTAGATAAATTCCTGATATATTCTCGTTGCTCAGTGACAATAACAAGGCCCGCTTTTTGTGTCGATTATTTAATTATATTCACCTTATCAAAGGCATCCTGATCAACAAATGGCCAGAAAACTTTTCTGTTTGCTTTTAGAATGTTGTATCTGATCTATCGCAAGCTAAATATCTGATCCGTGCATGATCTTTTGGAATAAACCCGCATTGTACTCCCCAGATTTTCTCTTCTGTTATATCCATGACCCCACAAATAAGTATTTTTGAAAATATTTTGTCTGGGGTAACCTTAGCGTCTTGTTTCTCTGATAGTTTTTTATGATAAAGTTGGCAACGGATACATATTTAAAAAGCAACCAATCAGTTCAGTTCAGTTCAGTTCATTGTAATATAAAATAGGGCCAGTACCCAATTACAAGGAGGATGATGACCATCAGTGACAATTTATTAGTTCCCCACATAAAATACCTAATCTACTTATCAATATTATAAAACTGGTAATGTTACAAACATAAACCAAAGGCACGAATCTTTAATGCGTTACTCGTGTAAATAAATAAATTATCTATCGAATTTTTTGTTCACCTCAGAAAATTCTCGGTTTTTTAAAACCAGTCAAACGTAGCTGACAGAGTAAACTCAATTTATTGCAGTTGATTTTTTTTTAACAAATAGTCGTTAGACGAGACAATGCTCTTAAAAGTGCAAGGATATTTTGAATTGTTTGCTGCCAATAAATCATCGTTTCTAATTCTTTCTTGCAATTTTGACGTTATCTGCTCCAATTGCTGTTTGACAACTTCCGGACATTGCTTTACGAATACATGCTTCAATCCTAGGTTCTCCAGTAGGTGTTCAATTTGACTTTCTCAGTTAAAATTTCTCTTATTTTGATTTTAATTGATTTAGTTGAATAGTGTATTGTAGCAGCTGTTAACCAAACTTTCATCAGGCATCTCTAGAATTTCGATCCACAATCAAATTGCCCTTGCCACACACTCATATTCCAAATTATATCTATTGGTTTCTAGTCTAATCATATAATTAGGAGTGTTGCAGGGAAGGTTTAATATTGATTTAAAGTATTTCATCTAGGCAGATACAATTTCATTGAAATATCTTAAAGACCAAATTTCAGCTGCATATAATAAAGTCGTTGGGATAACCGAGTTAAAAAGATGTTTTGCCGCTATCAATGATCTTGCTTTCGCTTTATAAAGAGTTTGTCGAGACACACCTGTAGCTACATTAGCTTTAGATTTTCGATCTTTCATATTCTCGATATGCACCCTGTACTTTAAAAAAATGCCCGCAGGTAGCAGTACGATTTTACTTGTTCCACCTCTTTCCCTCCCAATGTGCACTTCGCAAATTTCTTATTTTTTAGCTTTTATGAAAAGCCAAGATCTTAGTCTTTTTTACGTTGAATTGTCATTGATTTATTTTACAGTGAAGCCCTAAAGCATTTAACTTTAATTGAACGTCTCTTACGGATTCGGCCAAGATCACGCAAGATCCGTACTGACTATTAAAAAGCAACCAATCAAAAACGCTGTTTAGAGAAGAGCATCAAAAGCACTAGAATTACCCAAAGTTACCATGAGTTACTAAATAAAACCATTGGCAAAGCAAAGACTGGAAGGGCTTCTTTGTTAACTAGCGACATCTGGCGTCTTTTTAGAGCAAGAAATAGCTACTTTTTACACTAGTTCATCGGCCACACTGATCTCGTCACTGCTAAGACTAATATTCAACTTTCTTAAATATGCTTGCTTCTTCTCATTGATACATAATTGCATGGATTTCATCATTCTACCAAGCATCACCAGTCATTCTTCCTACAACTGCAGTACCACATACTTCAGGTGCACCCTTGGCAATGATTCCCTGAAACATTAGCCACAGGCCCATATATCTATATAGGGTCTTTCAAATTGTACCATCAAGACCTTGTTTATCTTATTTGAATGATTCCACAATGATCTGTTTGATTTTCAGAACCGCGCATAACTCTTGTGTCCCTTACCAGTCCTCTCATCCGCTACGACCGAAGTTAATCATACTGTGGCTTTCATCTCTGTACCAAGGTTGCATGTATATCATTGTACACCTGACCTGAGTAATTGTAATCAAGAAGTTCTTTTCTAAGCATAATCTTATCACTTTATCCCCGTTTCTATTTATTTTTGGATCACAGAAAGGATCTAGCACCCTATCGGTACCTTCGCGTTGCACTCCAACTAATTCATTCATATCTCTGAGTAAAATAATTCTTTCTCTATTATCGCGAGTACCTACAATATCATTCGAGTTCTTGGCTACTATGCGATTCATTATCTATTCCCGACGATAGTTCAAGTCCTTTTTCTGTTTTCTTTTTGTCAGACCTATTCTTCTTTGTTTCAGGTACTATTGTTTCAGGTAGTTGTTTTTCTTTGGTACCCGCGCGGAAAATACGATTTGGAAATCTTGGCGCACAATAGTAAGAGTGATCGATTCCACGATCGATGATGAGTCAATGTGATAAAACTTACTTTTCCACAGTAGTGACGGGAAAGTTAGGAAGTATGAGACTTTTAACCTCAATTTTTATTTTACCGTGCTCTGCAGAATAGAATTGTCACCATTGCAACGTGCTTTTTGATATTAGTATAACTGTTTTGATTTCATATACGGATCAAATATTTAGCTCAAGACAGATCACAGAAAGACGTTTTGAGAGTATGAAAGAAAGCTTTTTGGGCGTTTTTGGACCTAGAAAAAGCATTTGACAAGGTGGATAAAAGTAAACTTTGGGAAGTCCTGAAAGAGTACAGAGTCAATTGATGGCTTCTACAAGCAATAAAAATAATAAATACTGGCAGCATTGCAAGTGTAAGAGTTAATGAGAAACTAAGTGACTGGTTCGATATTATGCAGGGTGTTATACAAGGATGAGTTATGTCCTCATGGCTATTTATTATATTCATAGAGAACTGTCTAAGAATGGTCCTCTTTGACGAAGAAGGTGTAGATCTCGAAACAGTAAGGGTACGTGGGTTAGCATTAGCAGATGATGACTTGTTATGGCAAAATCGATCAATGGCTTGCAAAGTCACGACTACCCTGGAAGGGAAATGGCTTAATGGTATGATAAAAAAAAAAGGATCGAGCGTATCGAACTTCTGCAAGCACATTCACATTATTAAACATAACCTGAAAATCGAAGTACAAGAGCTCGAGGCTACGAGTGCATTTTATTTTACCACACAGTCAAAACATTCAGTCTCCAATTATCGCTTAAAACTTCTCCGAGGGCATGCCTTTCGTCAACCAAAGTTTCAATTGTGTCGTTGAATTTTCTACCAACAATTTTTAACCTGCTCTATTAATTCAGTTTTGAGCGAAACCCCAAAACAAAGAAAAAGTTACCTGAAAACAAGAAAAAAAGAATTCTTTAAAAAACGGAAAAAGTTTTAATGGACAGCCACTAATCTGTCAATTAAATGAGGCTTATTCTCATACTAGCATACAACAGTTTTAACTCATTATTCATTGTTAGATTGATGGTTATATAAAATTCTATTTATATTTCCTATTTACAAATAGGAGGGGGATCAGCTTCAGTGTCACATGTCATTTCGAGTGAGGGTTCACCGAAATGTCACACATTGTCACAAAAAGAAGGAATAATTCAAAAATCACTGAATATAGCGTCAGGTAATATGCGGTAGTTCCCTTTTTTATTTTCTATATTTTGTGCAGTATACACTGTACACGTAGAGCCTAAAATACTTCATTATATATTTGCTCATAATGTTGATCGTGCAGGGAATTCTAATAAGAATTAAATTACGGGGAGCAGCGTGAGCGCAAACGAAGAAACTTGCTAAAGGTTCCAGAGCGGAAGCGTCTTATATAACCGGGAAGTTAAACTACCCTCGAAACTTACAAAAAGTATTCAAATAATGGAGGCAAACTCCAGTTTTATGATTAATTAATCAAGCCAGTCTATCGGATTGTTAGCTTGTTCAAATTACGCGGTTACTTAGGTTAGTAAAATATTCCAGCTGAAGTTTCCACTAACTTTGGGATAATTCTATGGATGATGTGATATAGTTTGAAAATAGGCTTTCATTGTGAGCATGGTCAAATTTGATTGATCGATCTGAAATAGAATGATTGAAACGTGAAAATTTTCATTCCATTTCTTCAGGGGCTATCCATAAATTAGGTAGCAGCTCTAAAGTATTTTAATGAATTTTCCATGATCTCAAAGAATTTCATAGAGTATCGCATACTTTAAGGGATTTGTAGAGATTTCTAAATATTTGAAATATTGTGATGTGTCTTGAAGTATTCCAAATATTTTTTAAAAGAATGAACTGTTTTGTTTTAAGTTATGATCCTTGAAGTACTCGTTAATTTGGTTTGGAATCAGAATAAACGCCAC
>CAKNWT010316072.1:7762-27610 GCA_932066315.1 Andricus coriarius
TATATATATATATATATATTTTATTTAATAAATATTAGACTATAATTTTAAAAATGTTATGCACAGATGAAGGCATTAAGAAAAGTCCATTGTTTAAAAATATTTATATAATGAAGTTTTACTCTTTATTTATGATCATATACCGAAAGAGATAAAAACATTATGTAAGTAATAACTGCTGTGATAAAAATGAAAAAAGCTTTGTACATCATTTTTACGTGCATAATAACCGCCATTTTATTTCCCACTGCCGCCAGAGTAATATCGAGAGAAATCCTTTTGTTACGAATTCATATAAAATTTATTGCAAATAACAGGTTTTGTCGAAATTAAAAAACTTTTTTATCTCTGAATATTTTTTTATTAATAAAATTCTCATTAAAATATGTATGTAAATACAGCTTTATGTTCCCATTACATTAAAAAAAAAGTAAACGATGATGGCCTGTTTATAAAAGAGTGGAATAAATTTCATCATGGAAAATTTAGTCACTGAAGTAATCGAGGGAAAAATACAATTGAACATAAAAAAGAGGCTATTTATAACCAAGTAGTATTATAGGTTAAATCATGGGTTAAATTCAAGGCTGCTGTGTATTATATACACGGAAAAAATAAGTTGTCGAAACTTAGATTGGCTGTCTAAGGCCTTACACAGAAACATTTTTATATCTAAACCAATGATATTTATCCTTAACTCTTAAAGGACACACCTTCAAATAATTCCATAAAGGACACATGGGGTCTCACTGACCCCATCGACTTAAAATAGCTGTGAGATCAAAGAGTAAACGATATTTTTGGGTGAAACAAATCATGAGTGATGTTGCAACAGTATAAAATAGGAATAAAATATTTCTAAAGCCTCAGTGATAATTCAACTATTCGAAAAGAATACCAAGCGTCCTTTAAGGGTTAATTCAATAGCTGCAAACATTAAAAGCAAACATTTTTTTTACTATTATTATTGACGAAAGACATTTTTATTTCCTTTAAACATACATATTATATAATTGTATTAGGAATGTTTGAACTCTGTATATGGTACTCATCACTCAGAAAAATATTTATTTCAAATTAAATTTTAAACCGTTCCCTGATTATAATAATTATTTCATTTTACCAAAAATAAATTCAAGATGAAGAAAATCACTTTACATTGAAGAAAAATTTTTATTCGAAAAAAAGACAATTTCTTTGAATCAAAGAATCTTTTCTTTGATTGGGAGCCAATTAATATTTTTCTTTTATACAAAAAAGCTTCCTTTGAATCAAATAATCTTTTTTCTGAGTGATAAAATAGGATTAATTTTTACAGAGATTTGAAATTTATCATTGATCAATAGTATAACTTACAATTAAATAGATTATAAGGGCCTGCTTGAAATAAAAATAAGTTGAATTAATAGCAAAATTAGTTTTTAAACTTTTGTCATTTTTTAAAATTTGGATCAAAACTTATTTCGTTTCTCCGTATTTCTTAATAATCAAAAATTGAACATGACTTTTCAATTTTGTAAAACATTTGAAACTCGCGACATCATATGGCTATTTCCAAGATATGGAAAACCGGTAATCGGAGATACAGTTGGCTGTTTCATAAACAAAAAACCATATTTATAAAAAGTCAAGTGAGTAAAAAATTTAAAATCAACTAAACAATTTATTTGAAAAACTGAATAAGTTAAAAAATGTCTTAACTAAAAAATTTGAAAATTTGAAAAAACTCTTTGGTTGATATGTCAACCAAGAAAAAATTTTCATTTATGATAAAAAAACAGTAGAATTGAATCAAAAGAAATGAAATTTCAACCAAAAGAGATAGATTTTCCAATCAAAAAGACGAATTTTCAAGAAGAGTTGCATTTTCAACCAAGAAGACTAAGTTTCTACTAAAAAAAGCCGAATTTCCAATAAGTTACATGAATTTTCAACCAAATAGTTCAATTTTTAAACTAAAAAAGATCAATTATTATTCACCAAAAATGGAATAGTTGAAGAATTTTCGACAAAACAGTTGAATTTTCTACCAAATAGTTGAATTTTCCTCCAAATTGTTGAGTTTTTAAGACAAAACGACTAATTTTCTACAAAAAAGTTAAATTGTCAACCAAACAATCGAATTTTCAATCAAGCAGTCAAATTCTCAGTTAAAACTTGTAATCAAAGAGATGAACTTTTTTCTAAAATTAAGAATCTTCAAGAACAACAAAAAAATTCATTTTTAAAAAAGATGTTCAACTTTGAACCAAAGAGTTAAATTTTCAAATTAAAAATATGATTTAAAAAACAATGTAATCGTTGATATTTCAGCCAAAACATTTTTGAAATAAAATCATTTGAATTTAACCAAAAAGGCGAAATTTCAACAAAATATTTGAATCCTCAACAAAAAAAGATTAAATTTCAACCAAACAGTTGAATTTTTATACAAAAATTTGATTTACTACCATAAAATAAGAATATTCTACAAAATAGATAAATTTTTAAACCAGAAGTTAAATTTTCAACCAATAAGATTACTTTTCTACCAATAAAGACGAATTGTGAAGAAAATACATGCATTTTAAACCAAATAATTGAATTTTCTACGAAAAAAAAATATTTGCAACCCAAAAATGTGAATTTTCAACATACAAAGTTAATTTTTAACCGACACAGTTTACTTTTGAACCACACAGTTGCATTTTTAACTATAATAGATGAAATTTCTACAAAAAGATATAAATTTTCGAAGCAAAAAGACAAAAGTTCAAAAAAATAGTAGAATTTTCACCCAAAAAATTTTGTTGTTCGAAACCAATTTTCAACAAAAATCATAATACTAACATAACATATATCATATAATACTAACAAAATTGTTGAATTTTCATTGAAAAAATTTAATTTAGAACCAAATAATATCATCTTTAACCAAAAAAGATTAATTATTAACCTCAAATTTAATAGTAGACTTTTTAACCTAAAAGAATGAACTTTCAATTTGAATTTTTCAATGCAGTATCATAGAAAAATTGTGGACCTCCCGCACTTATTCAAAATAATTTAAGTAATTTATGCACGGTCCCTTACTAGAATTTCAAATTAAGGGTATGTACCAGACTGTCACGTGACCTATTCTTTTAAACGAACTTACTCATAAACTAATAAGTCGTATGAATTTTCCATACCAGACAGACATAAAGGCAAGAAAGACGAAAGTGTGCCTAGCATAGAAAATCCATTCGACTTATTAGATTATGAGTAAGTCCGTTTAAAAGAATAGGTCACGTGACAGTCTGGTACATGCCCTTAACGCATGTCATTAAAATGGTTAGTCGCGGTTAAGAAAAAGAGTCCTGACTCCTAATTGGTCGTTCTGGTTTCTAGTCTTAACGCTGACTAAATGATCTGGCCTGGGCCTGGCCAAAAGTGTATCGTTTTCTTTTGGCTAGCCCCTGGCCAAACCGCATGGTCAGCCGCTAGTTATTGGCTGGCCAACCACTAGTTTGAGGCTGGTCAGCCGCTGGCTGGACTTTCTTTATTTTTTTAATGTCTTGGAAAAAAACCATTCTTCACTATAAGTGTATTCAGCTGATCAGCACCAAACCTGGACCAGATTAGACTGTCAAGGTTATAAGAAAAAAAGTCTGTTACTTTTTCGAAATATGTCCAAAAAGAATTTGCTTATTAAACTTAGAACTTTTTTTGGCATTGGATAGCTGAACAGGGCTAGTCCTGGACCATGCGAGACCGTTCAGACAGAACATAGAACTTTTTGTATTTGGCTCGCTGATCAGCGCCACTATGGGCCAGACCATACCTTCAGACTAGACAATCTAGTTAAAGTCAGACCTGGGATGGACTAGCGCCAAACTAATAATAATGATTACACAGCCCCACAAAAAGTAGGATTTTTTCAATTTCGACCGCGAATTCGGATTCAGCGGCGAAAAAATACATAGAAATTCAGCTCAGGTGTTCGGGTCCGTGAGTTAAGGTCGGTGATTCTTCAAGTCCTAATTAACTGTTCAGTGATTTCCCGACTCGATCGTCTTCTAGTGTTGCGGGAAGTGACGAGTCGGATGACGTATCACCTCCGGTCGCGTCGAGATCGATCGTTTAGTGAACGATCGTGGTCGTAGCTTCCGGAGGCTACATCTGTGCTAATTTTTCCCAAACAACCCAAACATTTTTTTGGACACAAAGGGAGTATGGATTCAATGGATATACTCAAGGACTCGCATACCGGACTCAAGCGATAAAAGGTATTTAGCGGTCAATGATAACGATGATAAATTGTCTTTCTCCTTTTCGTCGACTTTGACATAGCTGAACATGATTCCCTCACTAACCCACGTCAGTCCGTCATTAATTGGGCCCAATACTTTGCGGTGGAGAAGGGGCTGCACAGAGAACAATACCTTGAAACCTTGTCGAAAAAAATTGGATATATCGCCAAACTTACAGAGAATAATCATTTAGCGGTCCGAAGTACATAGAAACTGTCTATTTCCGGCCGCTTGACTACAACTCTCTGGAGGTGTAGTTAAAGGCTCCTTCGATATCCATAAAGGTTCCAATCGCGAGGCCTTTCTGCTTCAGTTGTCCTTCGATTAGGTTTACTGCTCCGCTTAGGGCCGTCTCGGCCGAGTGACCAGCCCTCTAGGCGAGTTGCTCCTTGTAAAGTGGCCTACTTGATAAGACCTTGTCGCGGATATATCTATTCACAAGTCTTTCCACTGTTTTTAGTAGGAAAGATGTATGGCTGATGGGACGGAAATCCTTGGATGAAGTATAACCGATCCTGCTTGCTTTCGGAATGAAGACTACTCTCGTACCTCTCCATGCCATCGGAACATATCCCAGCGCCAGACTAGCCCTAGCAAGTCTCACGAGCGGCCCTATGATGACCTCTCCAGTCCTCTGCGAGAAGACAGGATATATGTCATCCGGACCAGGAGACTTGTAACGACTGAAAGACTTTAGGGCCACCTGACAATGGAGGGAGTAACAATCTCGTGAGCTATAGCCGCCGTTTCGGATCCAGCTGGGCCACAGGCGGCTTTGGTTGCCTTAGAGGTTTCGCTTCCTTTTCTCGAGACCTTATGAAGCCCAAAACTGTTCCTTGATCAAGTAAGCCAAGGTCTCCTCGTCCGACGATAAGTATCCCCCGTCGGGCAATTTTAGGGTGCCATAATACCGTTCGGGTTTCGAGATAGCAGCTTGTCCAGTCTGGCTGCCTCTGCTCCTTTGTCGATGTCTGTGCAAAATTTGGTGCAGCTTTCTTGCTTCGCCGTACGTACTGCACCCATGTATCCATCCCTCATCGTCGTAAATGAGGTCCATAGTTTCTTCATTTTGCCAGTACTGGTACGTCTAAACCTCTCTCTGGTTTCCCTGCGAAGCTCTTCGAGTTTCCCGTTCCACCAGTGTGTCTCCCTAGCCTTTTGGACTCTTGTACGGCGACAATTACTTTCATAAGTAGATTTGAGGGCCTCCGTGAATATCTTCGCTGCCATCTCCAGGGCGGCCACGTCTCTAATTGATCTGGGCACCTCCAAAAATGCACTCCTAAGTTCCGTGGAAAACTGGTCCCAAGCCGTTCTTCTTGGATTTCTGGCCCACCTAGGGCCCGTGGATACGATAAATTCCAACTCGAACTCTATCTGTGCGTGTTCTCAGAGAGTAGGATCGTCTGATCCCCATTTTATGAATATCTAAATCAGTAGTGATTAGGTATGCCAATAGATCATCATTACCTCTTGAGTTGATGTCCGCGCTGCCCCACAGAGTATGGTGTGAATTAGCATCGCACCCCAGCAGAAGAGGAAGACCCCTTACCTTGCAGCAATCCATCAGTGTGCGTACCTCCACTGGTGGGTTGGTATCGCTGTCATATGGAAACTAGGCCGATCCGATGACTAGCTTCCCTATTCCTTTTAGATCTGTGGCTATCACTATCAGGTCTCTCGAACATAGCTTTAGCAGCGGGACAACGTTGACACCCTTCGCCAGTATGCAGGCTCTTGGTTTGATCGCCTTGGGGTCCCCGTAACAAAAACCAGCCCCCCCCCCCCCTTTATCCCGTTATGGTATGCCGAACTAACCAAGGTTCCTTAATTAGCGAGATACCTGTGTGCTTCGCAGCCATGCTCCTCTGTAGAACCGCAGAGGCGCCTTTGCTGTGATGCAAGTTAATTTGGGTAATGGTTAAGGCCAGGAGCAGTCATTTTAGTCTGTTCACGGTCTTCCTGTGACCCGACAGACTCCTCCTATCCCTGGCCGGCAACCCTAAAGTTGACCTGTCCAAGGTGGTAGAAGAGCCTGTTGTTGAGGACCGCAAGAGCCCTCGTCTGGGACTCAGGAATTTGTACAACAGAATTTGCTGGGTACCTTCAGCTATTTCATCTTTCTGAGGCCGATATTGCCTAACGATTCGCCAGGATGCTGTCCTTAGTGACAGGTTGAATCCCTCCAATCGCCTAAGGACCACAGACGGGTCTTTCAGCTTACCTGGAAACCACGCCGTAGCCCTCACCATCTTTTGGAGCAACTCAACCCCACATATGGTACATTTAGGTATGCGCCTTTCCAGGGCCTTGTATCGGCCACTGTATTATGTAGTCAAGCTTTAGCGGCTGGGTTGGCGGCAAAAAATACGAAGACCCCTCCCCTGCAGATGGAAGTCTTGAATTTTGGCCTTGATCTGGGGGCAGTGTTTCGAGCACCCTCCAGGTGGCCTCCCTAAAGAGCTCAAACTGTTCCGCTGTGAGCAGTGATTCTGGGTAGCTCGTGTCCACCACCACCACCGTCAGGGGGTTAGTTTGTACTTCTTTATAGGCTTAGCCCCCCACCCCCGGTGGTGTTTCCGCTGAGCACCTCACTCTCTTCTGGGCCACGGTGCTGGTTGTCGACGTTGTGGAAATAGACCATTTCTATGTACTTCGAACCGCTAAATGTTTATTCTCTGTCTGAATTTCCGAACAAGCTTGCATTGTTCGATAACATGTTTTTTATCACAAAAAAATCAACACGAAAACAAGTTTTTCGAGGCAACAAAAGTGAACAAAAGCTACTTTTGGAATTCTGAGTTTGGATTCGAATTCAGCGACACGAAATCCACAGGATGTGACTACTCTGGTTTGGTGAAACATCACATTTTTTCGGCAAGGTTTTACGGTATTGTTCCCAGTGAGCACAAAAACGTTAACGTCTTTAGAACGCTCTCAGGATGTTAATGTTTTTGTGCCCACTGGGTTCTCTGTGCAGCCCCTCCCCCGCCGCAAAGTATTGAGCCCAGCGGACCAAAACAGACCATTTCTATGTATTTTCCGCCGCTGGATCCGAATTCGTGATCGAGATTGAAAAAAACACGGGTTTTTCACGTATTTTTAAATGCAAAAAGAGCCAAAAAACGATGTTTTTTGATGTTAGAAAAAACCTGAGGGTGATGGCGGAATTCTAACCTTGGATTCAGATTCAGCGACCCAAGGTCCATAGAATGTGACTACTCTAGCTAGAATAACGGTGCCATGTGGTGGGTAAACCAGGTGTGCACATGTGCGCAGATTCTTAATTATTTGATTTTACAGCTTTTTTATGTTTGAATTTCATTTTTTTCTGTATAGAATAGGTCAAAAATTTCGTATATGATACTCAAAATAGTGAAAAGATATTCCGAAAGTCATTGAATAATTCGTGGACTCTTTTAATTATTTCGAGGAATGTCTTGAACCTTGCAATAAACGGTTTATACGAAATTTTTAGAATTTTTCGGCCTATCCTATACAGAAAAAACTGAGGTTTCTATTAAAACCAATTCTGGGTTCCTAAGGAGCTGTAACAAAAAGAAACCCCGAAAACGATGAATTTGCTCCAAAGTAGACTCCAGTTGGGCATCCAAAAAAAAAACAATTTTAATAGAGAATTTTTCCAAAAGAATCTATTTTTCGCTTCGTCCGCTTTGATATTTTATCTAGTGAATAACAAAACTTTTACGTTAAAGCACACATCTAATAGAACTCTGGCGCACCTAGTTTAATGAAGGGAATTAAAGAACAATATATTGTCACCTTTTATTCAACATATTAATCTCAGACTTAGAGGAAAAAATGAAGAGAAAAGGATGGGATGGTGTTAGGCTGTCAGAAAAAAAGATACATACACTAGCATACGCGAACGATATAGTCTTGATGGCTGAGGGTGAAGAAGGGATAGCGAGCTTAATTACAGGATTGAAGAAATGCTTAGACTAAAAAAAGTTGAATTGAAATGTAAAAATACAAAGATAATGAGATTTGGAAAAGGAAGGTGGAGAAAAAAAGAATGGACTGGGAGATGGAAGGGAGTAAAGTTAGAAGAAATAAAGGAGTTTCAAGATTTGGGATATACCTTGCAAAGAAATTGAGAGCATGGAGCTCATATAAGAGAAAAGACAAAAAAGCCGCAGGGGTAATGAAACAAATATGGGGAATAGGAAAAAGAATATTAAAAAAGATTGGAGAAGGAGAATGTGGTTATTTGATACGCTGGTATGGCCGGTATTAGGTTATGGAGCGGAGATATGGGGGTGGAAGGAAAGGAAAGAGATTGAGAGTTCACAAGAAAGGTATATAAGATGGACGGTAGGGGTAGGCTGGTGGTGACCCGGATATATAGTAAGATAAGAAACGCAAAGAGATAAATGAAGTACTAGATCAGGAAAGAGGGAATAGCAGTTTGAGACGAAGCTAAGGGAGGGGAGTTAGTGAGAAAGTGTTAGAAAGAGGTAGAAAATAGGAGAGGGAGGGCGATAGAACTAACAAGATGGGGAGAAGAAAGGAGGGAGTTTTTTAGTGCTAGAGATATAGGAGAGGGAACTGTAGCAAGCTATAAAGAATTGAAGAGGAAGGACAGGGAAAGACAATTAATAGGAAGATGGTGGATGATTGAGGAATCAAGATATAATAAATGGTATAAGATGATAAAAAAGGAAGAAGTACCAAAGAATTTAGAAAATGGTAAGGGAAATGATGTTTTGGGAAAAGAAAGAGAACGGAAAGTGCAGAATATGTTAATGGGAGGAGGAAACATGGGAGCATGCACGGGAAGGATATAGGAGAGGAATGGAAGATAAAGGAAGCTGGCAAGAGAATGTGGTAAAAATTCTAGGCGAGGATGGATTAGGTAAGGAGTGGATGGGGAGTTGGTGGTGGCTAGAGGAGCGAATGAAAAAGAATGGATATGAAAAAATTGCAAAATTGAGGTAAAAGAGAAGCGAAAGTGAGAGAAAACGGAAGTCGCTTAGACTAGAAACGAAAGATCTGTGAGTAATGGTTATGTAATAGTATAAGTAGATTAAGGTGCGGATGCGCTTTCGTTAAAATAGAAGTCATCGGTCAATAACTGTACATCCCTAACTTACCAACCTCACTTTGCAAACGGTTGGTTTGTGAATACGCCTTCATGTTGTTCTATTTAAGTATTCTCGAAAGAAACACTTTTGGGTATCCACAGGATGCTATTGTAGTTCAAGTTCTAGAAGGTACCAACTTTTATTGAAGCCGAAACTCTAGTGAACCCCCAGTTTTTTCTGTGTGAAGTATTAGACAAACAAAAGTGTTTCGACAACTTTTTTCCGTGTATGTCTAAAATGTATTATGTATAAATAATGGCAAATGAAGACTTTGCATGTGTGTGAGCATCAAATGCAATTACTTATTCGTGAATCCTTCTTTGTGTGTATGCATGTGTTTATGTGTAATACGTGTATGTATTCTATATGTAGCAGCAGGCAGTGAGGCTTCATGAGAGTTTAAATGACAAAAGTTGAAACTGATTTGACGGCGGAACAAATACGCGATAAAGGCGAGACTATGAAACTTTTAACTGCCAGTTGTTAAAAGTTAAAATGTTAGAAGCATAAAGGTCGAGTCGATCGAAGACTCTTAAAATGAACCCTACCCGGACGAAATGTACCACAATAAAGTAGAATTATAGCCAGGGTTTTATGTAAACTCACCACTGTACAATTGGGTAAACGTAATTTGCATAAACCTTCTCGGTACATGCATATTGAAAGGTTCTATCTCGGTGGCAAAAATCTGGAAGCTTTCAAAATTTCCAAATAAATTGTAGGGTGTTTCAGCGCCGGCAACTTCTGCATCACTGAAATTACAGTAGATTTCTACAGAGTAATCAGTGTTTCAAATTAATTTTCAGTGACTTCACTGATTCTCGGTGACATTTTACTGATGCTTTAGAAAGTGTATAGTTCTGAATATTCTTTTGAATAAACACTTTATTGAATCTAGCATAACTTTTCACTGATTTCATTTAGTAACACGTTTCGCACTGATTTCAGGGAGTCTAGCGGACATAGAAACCTGCAAAATCCCAGGAATTTTATTTAGGATCGGGAATTTTTTTCTTCTATCGCAAAATCTACTTTTTTTTACTTTATCTTCTTTTTATTGCTTAGTTGAAAATCAGACCAGAAAGAGGAAAATCTGATCGCTTCATGTATCATGTATGACACCATACAAGTTTTTCGATGTTTACTCAAGTTTAATTAATGTGAATTACATGAGAGTTAAAATGTTTTTAAAACAGGTTGAGAACAATCCGAATTCTTTATAAAAGAAGCCGGGTTGAAGGTATTTTGACAATTATTTAAAATGATATTGCAAAAATATGGCAAACTTTATTGTTTTCTTTATATTTAAGTAAAGTTCAATATACAGTGGAACCTTAATTTCCACCACCTTAATTTACGCCTTACGAGAATTGACGCCGCGCCGCGGTTTCAGATGAGTGGAGCGCTCACTCAGGCGTCACAAAACCGGAGCGAAGCGATAAAGCGCTGCACCTTAGCGGCCTAAGTGGATAACTGCGTCACGACGTTGCGTCAGTTCACTCTCAAGCGGAAAGCACACACTTTTGTATAGCGAATAAGCAAAATGTATATCACGCATAAGAGAATGCTTTTTATGCACGGTAGCGGGCTCGCGTCGACCAGCAGTTAGGCTCCGATGCCCGAATAGTGCTCTCAATTCTGGTATCTTTTCGTACTGCGCATGGTTCGCGTCGACAATCGGATTGGCTACTGTTGGCGCATTCATTTGAAATGATTAATATTGTTTTTTTTCTACAATTGTTTACAACAAATAAAAATTGCAAAGTGCATAAAGATATTAAAACTGATTTTAAATTAATATTTGTGAGAAAAAAGGAATTCATTCCTTTAAATTTAAAATCGATTATTTTTAAGGAGTAAAATCAAATAATTATTGTACTTTTCACTTTATAAGTCTATTTTGTGATCAAGGAATTAGTTTTAATAATTTGACAAGTATTATTTGTTGCAAACATTTTTCTTGCACATTTAATCATTTTAAAAAAGCGCGCCAACGGTAACCAGTCCAAATTTCGACGCGATGCATGCGTAGTGCGGAAAATACCAGAATTGGGAGGACTGCCACTACAACGTTTTGTAACCTCAGAATGTCAAGTGTTGAAAAGTGTTTTATGCATACATAGTTGCAAAATAGTGATGTGCTTTTGGATGCTGCTGTCTTCGAATGGTTCAAGCAAGCAAGAGACACTGGTGATCCAGTATCTAGACCGATTTTTCGTATCAGAAAAAAACGCAATAAATTTTTAAAATATTTTTTACTACGCAGGGAAATCCAACAGAAATGATTCAGACGGCCCTGGCTGCTTACGTTCAAAGTACCTTAATTAGAGCTGGAATATATAAATAGAGGCGGAATATTTTCTAAAACTTAGAGACTTTTCTTTCTTTTATGTAGTTTTTTTCACTACGATTTTTAATCAAGCATAACGTCATTTCCTGTTTATATCAAATGCCTTCCAATTTTTTCCTAATTTTTCTTCAATTTTTGGAAAAATTTATCAAAATTAAAAAAAATTCCACATTATTTAATGTTTTTTTTTAATCCGCTTCTTTTGGAAAATTTCTTCAAATTTCTGAGAGAAATTTCCAACATTTTGTAGGAAATCGCAATCTACATTTTTCTTAAAATTATTCATGTTTTTTGGGAAAATTCCCTAATTTCTTAGGGAGACGTATTTTCGGGTATACTTCCGAAAAGTTCACCCAAGAATATTGACTTAATACTCGGCCTAGGGATACCTTTTAGACCCTGGTTGAACGCATTAAAAGGATTTTTTTTCAAAATCTCGAAGTATATTGATTTTGGAAAGAAATGTTGTTCACAAAAGTTATAGATCTCGTCGAACACACATATTTTTTACATTTATGCCACCACTAGGATGCGTGTTTTTTTTGCGACGTTGGAAAAGGGGCCGGTATGAGCGGCGGGAGGGGGTGAGGGCCATTTAAAATGCCCAAGATTAGGACGCGTGGATTTTTTTTGCCAACAAAAAATCTGAAAATTCATTTTCGTCAATTTTCTCGAAAAATATTAACAAAATATAAATATAAAAAATACTTGTTTCGACGAGATCTACACCTTTTGTGAATATTTTTTCCCAAAATTATTAATAACTTCATTTATTTTGATCTGTGCCAAAAATCCTTTTGGTGCGTTCAACTAGGGTCTAAAAGGAACCCCTAGCCAAGTAGCAAGTCAATATACTTGGGTGACCTATTTGGAAGTATAGCCCTTATTTTATATATTTTACAAAAATATTTATTTCAGCAGAAAAAAATGTTTAAATATTTTCAACCTGATGTTGAATAATAAAAAGTTGGTACGATTTTATAGAAATAGGCCTTTAAAATGATCGCATGAGGACACTAATAAATATTTATTATATTAGATTTCATTTAAATTGTAAGAAAATATATTTGAAATTTGCACTGCTTTTGCAATATCCACTGGCATTTGAATTAATGAATAAAAAAACAGTATCTTCTTGCAAAATAGACAAATTAATATTTAATGATGGGATAGTTAAATGAAGAGACTGAAAAATAATAAAAGAATCTGGTAAATCTGGAAAGATATCTACTGATATCGATTTCAAGTCATTTTGTGAAATAGAATCCATAATCTAGTAGTGCTTTGAATCAGTGAAGGTTTTCGCTTATTCAAATGAGGATGGTTGATGGTACTTGATGAAAGGATAGTTCAATGAGCAGATTTTGAAAAAGAATGCAATGAAAGGATCTGATAAATCTGGAAAGATATCTGCTTATATCGATTTAAAGTCATCTTGTGAAATAGAATCTGTAATCTAGTTGTGCTTTGAATCAGAGAAAGTTTCTGCTATATCAAATTATATTAAGATAGTTTAATGGGGAGATTTGTTTAAATAATGAAAGGATCTGTTGAATCTGAAAAGATATCTATCTACCTATATCGATTTAAATTTAATTCATAAAATAGAATTTGTAATCCAGTAGTGCTTTGAATCAGTCAAGGCTTTCATTGATTCAAATGATAATAGTTGATGATAGGATAGTTGAATGAGGAGATTTTAAAAAATAATAAAAGGATCTGGTAAATATAGATTGATATATATATATATATATATATATATATATATATATATATATATATACATCATTCTAGATAAGCATATATGCTTATATCGATTTAAAGTCAATTTGTGAAATAGAATCTGTAATATAGTTGTGCTTTGAATCAATGAAGGTTTTCGCTGATTCACATGAAGCTAGGATATTTAAATGGGGCGATTTTTTTAAATGATGAAAGGATCTGCTGAATCTGAAAAGATATCTACTTATATCGATTTAAATTTAATTCGTAAAATAGAATCTGTAATCCAGTAGTGCTTTAAATCAGTGAAGGTTTTCGCTGATTCAGATGATGATAGCTTAGTTGAATAAGAAGATTTTGAAAAATCACATGTAAAAGGATCACGTAAATCTGGAAAGATATCAGCTTATCGATTTAAAGTCAATTTGTGAAATAGGATCTGTAATCTAGTAGTGCTTTAAATAACGAGTTAGCTTGTAGATCTTTTGGCGCCGGCTCTGAACACATTATTCTTGGCTTTTCCTTTGGCTTTGACGAGATACATGTTCGGTGTATCGACATCTGTCCCGTATACACATCCATATCGTAAAATCGATCCCTGCACTCTCTCTCGTCGAGTGGCAACTTGTGGATTTATCGACTTGTCACCAGATCGCCTGGAAAGATCAGCGATTACAAGTTTTTCCTATGGCTACTTTGCTCCTCGTTAACGAACGTCTATCACGAAACGTTTCTCTCTCTGCAGATGCAGCTCTACGATCGATAAAATGATCGCAAATTGCACGTACATGTACCAGTTGATTCTTCCGTCCTCCCAGATCTTCAACGTCAAATACGAGAATATCACTCATTTTACAATTTCAAAATAAAAAGTCTTGCTATTTACGAACTTTTTTAAATTAATTTTGTAGGGCTTTCCGTGCGGGTAACCACTGATAAAATTTCAGGTGTATATCAGCTTCTGAATTCTTTTGAATTCACTGAATTCTCTTGAAGTCTTGTGAATTCTCTTGAAGCAGGGTGTCCAGCTACCTTGAAACCCTGGAAGTCTCCTTGAATTTTTCATGAGAATCTTGATTTTTTTTATTCTTTGCTTTTAAAACATGTCTTATTGAAATTCGAGGAGTAATTTAAATCTTTTAGTCGTTAGGTTGACAACTCCACTTTTGAAAGTACACCTGATTTCTAGAATAACACTTCACAAGGATTTCACGAAGTTTTCAAAGATATCACAAAGATTTAGAGGATCATTCCAAAGATTTCACAAAGATTTAAAATATTTCACAAAAGCGTGTATCAGATTTCAATGATTTCAAACATTCTCAAATGATTTTACAAATATTTCAGAAAAATTACAAATGTTAAAAAAGATTTTAAAAGTTTTGTAAAGATTTCAGAAGATTACAAAAGATTTAAAGAATTGACAATATTAAAAATATTATCGAATTCTGAAATCATTTTTAAAGCATCATTTTTAATATTTCTTAAAAGTCAATTATTTCCTCAATATTTCTATTACTGAAGTACTTACTAAAAATCAAACGTACAGAAATTCTTGGCCAGCAAGTAATATATTTTGAAGTCTTTTGAAATCACTTAAATTCTTTTGCCCCATTTTGGGTGAACAGTAGTCACTCTTAGTCACTTTTTAGCTTAAATTAGTGACTTTTCCACTTTTTTCAAGTACATTAGTCTGCAGCAGCCCTGATTATTAATCAGTGAAATATACCTTTATTGAATCATAAGTGAATAAATATTTTTTCAGCTTGTTAATAGCTTCAAGACATTTTTGAATTTAAAGGTTTTTTTGCATTTCATTTATTTAGCAGTTCGACTGAATACAGTAGCTCATTTATAATTTTATTTTGATCAACGTATTTCAAGCTACACATTTTTTCGCTTATTCCTCATTCTAGTGTACATCAAAATTTCGAGTGGTTAACCCCCTCAGAGCTTCCAAATTCTGTATGGAAAGCTTAACAATTTAATCATTTAAATAATTTTTTGTTTCGTTGAGAATGTTGACGTTCGTTCTTAAATGACATCTTTGCTAGTTTTTCGAAAGATTTCGTCTTTAATTTACCCAATTATCATAATTTTAAAGAATATTTTTACATTCTCATCCTATTGAGAAGGTTTTATGTAAAATTTGACTTCGTCGGTTTTCACCAAATCTCCACGTTTTGAGACACCCTGAGTCAGAAAAAATGATTTTTACGAAGGTGTCTGTCTGTAGTCTTTAGGCAAGATAACTTTCGAAAGACTGATCAGATTGGATTGGGCTTTGGCACACGGTTTTAAGACATAAAAAGAAAGAACAATTTCGTTAACCAGCCATTTTCCAGGAAAACTATACTGGACAAAAATGTTTCATCCAAAGCAGATCTACAAATTTGTTGTGAATTATTTTTTATAGGACGCGTAGTTTTTGTTTTAAACGTAAAAAATATCATTAAAAATTAAAAACCTCACATTTTTGGAAAACCAACATAAGATTTGCAAAAAAGGAATAGACAAATGTTGTTCACTCTAAAGAGATCTACAAATGTGTTGCACATATGTTTTTGATAGGACGCGTAGTTCAGTTTTAATCGTAAAAAATAAGATTTAAAAAATAATAATTTTTTGGAAAAACAACCAAAAAAATTATCTCAGTTCCCACCACGAAGTAGTATAAGGAGATCCAACTCTAATATAAGGAAACCCCCCATTTTTCCGTACCCACTTCCTATAGCATACCAGATAAAGTATTGTAGCGCCTCTCGTGAGAAAATTTGAAACTGTTGAGTTTTCAGCATTTCTGCCTCAAGTATATACTATACGAATATTTAATATTATGATATTATCATATACTGACCGTCTTAGGCGAACATAAATGACGCTTTTCTAGGTTATACCTTTTTTCCGCCCACCACGCGACGATTTGCTTGAAATCGTTACCCTTTCAAAATCAAATTATAGGTTACGTTTTTATAAATCGTCATCGTAATGTTTTAGAAAAACGTCACTTCTCACAGAGCATGCAATACATCTTATACGTCTCTCTTGTATTCAAAAGTACTTACTTTTAAAACTGCATACACACTGCACTTCCTAAAAAACTTATAAAAAAACATACTTATAATCTCTGCTACCGACTGTCACAACTGGCGAACGTAAACTGATGACGACCTTTTTCAAAACTACCTCCAAAACCTATGTTAGAACGGGTTTCCGCAAGAGGCGCTACGATATTTTATCTGGTTTGCTATAGGATGTGGGCACGGAAAAATGGGGGGTACAATTTTCCGAAATGGCCCATAGAGTTGAATCTCCTTATACTACTTCGTGGTTCCCACAATGCTGTCAAATGTAAAAACCACGAACAAACACATTTTTCTCGTTATTCACATAAATAAAAATAAATGAATATACGAAAGTTGACTAGACAAAAAAATTGACAAATTTGTTATAAATTAATTTTAGATAAGACGCTTAGTTTTTGTTTTAATCCTGAAAAATGACGATACAAAAAAAAATATTGGAACAAAAACACAAGGTACAATAAAATGTTTAATAACAAAATTGTTTGCCTAAATGAGATATATCAAAAGTTCCTTCCGACCATTTTTTTTCTCATGAGGCACGTGATGAGAATGTGTTAGTTAAAGGCGAAGAAGCTTTAACAAAAGAGAATTCACAATCACTAAATTTCAGTTGTTGGTGGTTTAACGTTTAATTTTGAAAGTAAAATGCAAAAATTTGGGGGAAGTACAATGACCGTACGCAAAGCACGAGATCCAACCAGGCATAAGGATCTATAATTTTTTTTTCTATTTTTATTTTTTTGTTAGAAACTTTATTTTTACAATCATACGTTGTTGGCTTTAGGGTCAGATAAATTAAAAACAATGAAACTGCCTCAAACGTTTTGGCATGGGCAATAACAAACTTTGAAATAATATTTGCTACAATTATGTCAAGTTGTTCCTCTCTTGGAAATTTATTAAAAACTTCAATTTTATTTGAATTAATCGGAACTGGTTCAAATAAAATTTCGTGTGATTAAAATTATAATCCTGACTCTGGATTCACATTTTATCCATAAAGCAAGGTATTTCCTCGAGTCTGTTATCGTGGCACAAACACTAATAATTTAAGTTGTTGCGATAACGCACGACGTTTAATGTAATTCATCGTTGGCTTTAATGAGTCCGAATTAGAATAAATGGGAGGTCGTTGTCGGTATTTACTCAAGGGCCTTGCCACTTGTGTTTTGTACCGTAATTCTAATGCTTCTCTCATTATTCTCCTCTTATTTCTTGAACATTGTAGAAGCGAGGTCAAAAAACTCAAACCACTCATAGTTACTTATTTCAAATTCAAAACATCGTCTGCATAATATTTTACTAATATTTTCAAACAAATTGTGAAGAAGATTTTTTAATGGGCATTAGGTTCGATAATATTAACTTTGTTGTACAATTATTTTTTTTTTAATATTCTTTTTGATAAAATGAAAATGAGGTTCTTTTATGTTTCAGCCCGGACTAACTCACCGGAGTCGTCAGTCAGGCAATTTGAATCAGTCCTGCCTTATACATTTTACAGTTTAACTGACCTAAATTCCATTATAATGTATATTTTCCAAAAAATGTTATATTTGTTAGTCAATTTTGTAACTGTTGCCGTTGATAATATAATGAATTTTTACCACGTATAGGGGTTGAAACATATTATAATTGATAGCGGGGGTGGCGTTTTATTTTCTGTTCGTGAAGTGAAAAAAATTTTTCGAATAAAACTTACGTATTTGATGAAGGAAAATCTGAATCTATGATAAATAATGGGGTTCCCATTTGTACCCCCATTGGGGTTCCCACTCGAAAATAAAAAGTTTTTATTACGGATATTTTTTCATAGGATACGCATTTTTTGAGATATTTCGATGTCTCAAGTTAAAAAAAAACACCCAGTATATTATATTATTATCTGCAAAATTTACGAAATTGGCTAATAAATATAATATTTTTTTGGAAAATAGACATCATAATGGAATTTAGGTCAGTTAAATTGTAAAATGTATAAGGCAGGACTGATTCACATTGCCGTACTGACGAGTCCGGTGAGTCAGACCGCGACAAAATAGCAAAAATATATTTTTACTTTTATAAAAGAAAATATTGTTTAAAAATTACTTGCAGAACAAAAACATAAATATATAATAATAAACATTATCGACCCTTATACCAATTTAAAAATCTTTTGTACAATTATGATACTTGTGTCAATTAAAAAAGATATCTTTCGAAAAAACAGCAAAGATGTCATCTAACTAGAAAATTTTAGGACAAACAGAATCATTGATTTCACCCTCAAAGAAACAATTACTAAAAGGGAAAAGGGAGCTTCCACATTAAGGCGTATCGAAAACATAAAATGTTGGTCTTTCCTTTTCCGGGAGGGGGGGGGGGGGCTGAAAAGTTTCTTGTGGAAGCCAAAATTATTTTATAAAAGTTTATACAGAAAAAAAAATTATCCCAGTTCCCACAATGCTGTCAAGGGTCAAAATCACGAACAAATTTATTTATCTCGTTATTTTCAAGCGAATAATTTTTTTCTGATTTGGCTGAATGGTAAAATTTGTATGCTGTGATGATATAAGTGTCTATGAGTTTAAATAAAACATTATCTTATGTTCGCAGGCTAAAGTTAAAGTACCGAAAAATGGAAAAAATTACGAAATAAAAGTATTTTTCTTTTAATTTCAGACGAATAACTATTCCGTTCAGATCCGGATGAACCCCAAAAGTTGTACATTATGATAGTATAGATCTTATCCTTATAAAAAGCTTAAAAAGAAACCTTATAAACAAACCTTGAAAAAATAGTAAAAACTCACGAGAAATTTTATTTTCCTCATGATTTTGAAGCCAATAATTTTTTTATCTGATCAGGGTAAACTGTAAAAGTTGTATAATATGCTTATGTAAGTGTTTATGCAGTATAGACCACATTAAAAATGATCTTATATTCGCACACTTAAGTTAAAGTACCGAACGTAAAATAATTTTTGATGAGGTCTATATTGCATAGGCATTTACATCATCATACTATATATCTTTTACTGTTTACCTGGATTAGAAAAAAAATTATTTATCTGAAATTACCTAGAAAAATACACTTATACCATCATAGTATACAACCTTTACCGATTATTTGGATCAAAAAAAAGTTATTCGCTTGAAAATAACAAGCAAAATATAATTTTCGTGATATGGGAACTGAGAGAATAATTTGTTAACTCCAATTTTCAGAAAGTTACTTTGGTATCCACTAAAAACTTTGCAACCACCCCGTAAAAGGAAAGACCAGCATTTCGTATTTGTATTCGTGAAATTTCGGCGACCCCCCCCCCCCC